>CABFWO010004600.1:0-23878 GCA_902155825.1 Timema genevievae
CCCCCTTCAGCCTCCCCGCAAGTTCCACCCGGCTACTCACGCGCTGAATAAACAAAACCTACTTTCACTGGACGCCCTTTCGCATGAATTTTAGATCGAGTACTCTAGTCGGATGGAAGATGTGAGGGTTGTCGAGGGGAAGAGGGGCATGTTTGGCTAACAATGACCTAGCAAGGAGTGTCCAGTGGCCTTGAGACCATCTTCACGATACGAGGCAATCGAAACATCTTTATAGTTATTACCATTTCAGGTGCTTAACAGAAAGTATCACATGTTTGCGCTTGGTGTTTAGTTATAACTATTTGCTTCTAATCAAAAAAGCTTGTATTTTATATGCACTTGAAATTGACTAAATACTTTATCAAAATGTGTTTTTAATTTTTGTTTGTAAAATAACAGATTTAATTGTAGAAATATATACAAAAGTAACTAAATGACACCTTGAATGTGTTATCCAATGACCACATCCACTTCTCGATAATCTAATGAAATAAAAGTTTAAAAGATGTATGCGTGCTCAAGAAGACATTTTCAACTAAGAGTTACCCCTCTCTCCTTTATCAATAAGCTCAAGAAGGAGTTTTAGATGTTTACTGGCTTGCGGTGATGAGGTGGAGATACACCCATGCCAGATTAAGCTGGGGATGTAGGGGACGCGGGAAAAGGTCAGTGGTTTTGTAATTTTTATACCAAAACATGTTTTTGGTCAAAATAAAACAAATATTTCTTCAGTACAGACACAGAGTTTCATTTTCTACACACGGTGATATCAACAGTTGTTGAATATCTATAATGAGCACGGCGGCATTAGATGAGAAACTTTTTAAATGAAAAGAAAAAGATGTCATTAAATTCCAGGATATCCTTGACAAATATCCAACAACTGTTGATTTCTCCAGTTGAAGAAAATTAAGCTCTGTGTTTGTATTGAAGCAACATTTTATTTATTTTGACCAAAAAAGGTTTTGCTATAGGAACAGTAAAAACACTGACCTTTCCTCGCAACCCCTACATCCCCACCTTAAGAGAAGAGTTAATCTTGAATGAGAAAAATAGGTCAATTTTATGTATTGTAATGTGTCTGGGTTATATCCTTTCCATGGAGGCTGTTTCCATGTCCCGATGAGATGAGGTGATGGTGATAGTAAGTATGAAGATGTGAAACTCTTAAAACTAACTTTAGACTAACTAATCAAACCCTGGTGACCTTTCGAGAAAAAATATCAAAGGTATCAGCTGGGTGTTGAGCCCGGAACCCCCAGGTCCGTAGCAAGGTGCATTGATCACTATACTATGGAGCCGTTTTTTAAATACTGAACACTCGAATGTAAAAATGTTATTTTCGAATGAATTATTTGTGATCGTTGGATTCTCTTACCATTTAGATAAAGCAGAAAAAAAACATCAATTTTTAACATTGTTCCTATATAAAATCTTGTTTACGTAACAATATTTTAGCGCACAGTACAAGCATTCGTTTACTTAAACAAAAGCAAAAAAATTAACCACTTTTTGCTTTGAACACATTTTTTTTATATTATTCATTCCTCTGAGCTCGCTTGGAAAAAATATGTAGGCCTATATTTTTCAACATCTTTTCATTTTTATTAATTTTGAATTTGAAAAATATGCCCTATATAATTTCAGTAACTAATAAAATACATTTTTTGGCTTGGTATTAGTTAAAAAGAAACATGATTAACTACTGCCATCATTTAAATTAATAATAGTTTCCCCTACGCTTACCAGAGTAGAACAAAATTAAGTACGATTCCTCCATAAGACGATGTTAAGCTGTAGTTCTATGGACAGCCCCATCTACAAGTGCCTACTCCGTATCCGTAAAGTGCGTAGTACTCCGTAAGAAATCGACTCCACACTAGAAGATTGCTTATCCGTAATTCCTTAGTCCTTTTCACTCTAGAGAAGTTGACTCAACTTTAACTTTCTAAGGACTAGTCGATACGGACTGCTAAGAACTACCAATTACATCAAAGTAAGCGTGCGCGCGCATCGGAATTATAACACCAATGATTGGCATCATCATAGCAATTACTGTTACACTAACTATCATATGTTTTAAATATATTATTTGTGACTGCACTTAACCTACCTTTCAAATGTAGCTATCCTGGACGTTTTATCAAAATATGTTGTGTACTTACTTGTGTAAACGATTGTTCAGCTGTGATGTCGTTTGCTTCAAAGATTACGTCTGCTTACATCAAGCTCTAGAAAATTTCCTTTCGAAGAATTTAATTGGACGTTGTTTCAAACTTTCTCATTGGCTGGCATCAGGGCCGCGTCTAGGGGGTGGGAGGGCAAAGGGGGAAATTGCTCCGGGCCTAACATTCTAGGGGGTCACATTTCCCCCAAAAATTATTAAATTCAATTACAGTTATTAGTCTAAATTTCGCATCAAATAGTGAACAGATAATTAACGGCAATAAATATTCGCTTAGTGATAGGATTCCACTCCAGATTCCTGAAAACCTTAACTTTATGTAATTTAAGATTAACATTATTCGAGTAATGTGCTGCAGTACAGTAGAATACGCCACCATTGTACTACCACTGTCGGTCCATCAGAAAACTAACTGTGCAATGGTGCAAAGAGGAATATACTTTTGTTAAATTTGTTTGCATTAAATAAAGTTAATTCATTTAATGGGTCGATCAATATTCCATAAAACATGAGAAATTATTAAGTAACATAGGTACCGAGTACGTATCAATATATTATAAAGGTTTAATGCTAAAACTGAAAAACTGCCGTATAAAGGGGGGGCCTCAGATTCTCTTAAAACGGCCCTGGCTGGCATAGTCAGGTGATTACGGATACGGACTGTGTAGACGCAATTTCCATTTCTAAGGACCATTAAGGACTTAAGGACTATAAGGATACAGAGCTTGCGGACTCCACACATTTACCTTTACCGTGACACAGAACATATTCAATCTCTCTCCTTGTTTGTCCAACTTATTTCTCTTTTTACTTGACAGGAAAGGTATTATTTGTACACTTGACTAAATCAATTACAATGTAGCCAGCATTTGTATAGAATTAACCTTTAAGTGAGAAGAGACTAGGTAATATTAATAATAAAATTTAAACCACAACATATCCAACGCCAGCAAACCAATAGTTTGCTGGAGATGGATATGTTGTGGTTTAAATTCTGGCTATGTCTGAGGTGGATTTTCCTCAATAGTTTCCCACTCTTTATATCGTGCAAATACGGGTACATTTACTATTCAATCCCTATTTTTCTTTAGTTTGGATAAGCAAATAGTCTAAATGAATAATGAAATGTTGAGCACGTAACATATGAAAAGTTAGGTTAAGTTTTGTTTAGTAGGAACCATAATGAATAGCTATATATAAATTATGGAAGGTTTGTACAAGGCTATTGCACTTGTACTTATTACAATTCCTCTTCCTTGAATTATCGTGGAGGAACTCGACCCCCCTACCATTGTGGAGGAACTCGATCCCCCTACCATAGTGGAGAAATTCGATTCCTCTCCCACCCTAGTGGAGGAGGAACTCGGCCCCCCTACCATTGTGGAGGAACTCGATTCCCCTACCATAGTGGAGGAACTCAACCCCCCTACCATAATGAAGAAATTCTATCCCCCTCACACCCAGTGGAGGAACTAGATCCATCTTTACACCTTAGTGGAGTAGCTCGATCCCCCCTCACACTTTAGTGCATGAGAATAGCGCGTTAGATGGCTCGGCCACCGAAGCGGGTAAGAGCTATAGATTTATCAAACATGATTGACTCCAAGAAATACTACACTGCTATTCCCCACTAAGTCTTATTGTTCATTTACCCTAAATATTAGAAATTTCGGATAAAATATCTTATTCATTCAAAAATATAATTGGTTCAGTGCCCATGAAGTTTTTCTAGATTAGGCGAAAACAAACTCTTAAGTAAAATATTATGTCACGTATTTGCTGTGATTCTTACTATAATATTAAATGGTCAAATGCCCCTTGTCTCTTAAAAAAATTTTACTTTTCTGCTATTCCTTGGAGAGAGATGGTATTGTGATTATCAAAACACTCGAGCTCGATACTTTGATAAATGTCTACATTTCATAACCCACTGAACCCTAAATCGTGGTTTTGCAATGATGTCTGTTTGTTACTGGGACTAGAACTGAAACGGTTTTACCGATTATGCTAAAACTTGGTATCTAGAGTTTTCATAAGTTTCCCCAGATGAATTTTTGGAATTAGAAATCCAACCCTAAAATTAAGATTAGTTTACTTAAGGGCTAAAAGATAAAAATAAATCTTAAAATAGTCTCTAACGATTTTGCTTGGAACTCGTATCCATGCACTTTCAGTATTAAAATGAAACATATCATTTTCTCATTAAAATGAGTTTGAGGGTGAGAATTTACAATTTTTATAATATCTCCGCCACTCTTTGAGATACGAAATAACTTACCCTTACAAAGTTGTATCTTTAAAGATATACAACTTTTATTTGAAAGAACATTTTACAAAATCAATATTTTCTCAGTTATAGGCGAATATATTTTTTTATAAACATAGATTTGGAAAATGGAGAGTTGAAAGTGCAGAGAACCAATACTCTGTTTCTGTAACAGTGTATATTATTAATTGTAGGCTCTTTGGTGAAATTAGATGTAATTGTTTTCTTTTATGTTTCTATTACAACGTCTATTATTTTGTTTCACTTATCTTACGAGTTAAAAGATTAATTTAGAGGGAATAGAAAAACGTGTGTGTGTGGTGCACTATATCATTTATTGTAAATTATAACAAAGATTCGATGTATTATTGTTCGCGTGTTGCAATGCTCTGTGTCTATATAATTTGTAAATAATTCTGACATTAGCTGAACTTGTAGAATGTGTTTAAGATGGGGTGCTAGTGAGCGTGAGTTTAGGGCAGTATTTTCGAAGTTTTTATAGCATAAACATTTATTTGGCCAAAATAAATCAAATATTTCTTCTATAGAATCATAGAGTTTAGTTTTCCGCACAAGCTAATCTCAACAGTTCTTTAATATCTGTCAAGGGTGTCCTGGAATTTAGTGACAACTTTTTCTCTGCATTTAAAAAGTTTGTCACCAAATGCCGCTATGCTCATGAGAGATATTCAAGAACTCTTGAGATTAGCACGTGCAGAAAGCTAAACTCTATGTTTCTATAGAAGAAATNGAAGAAATATTTGATCTATTTTTGCCAAAAAATATTTATGCTATAAAAACTGCAAAATTAATGCACTAAACTGGCGCTCACTAGCACCCCACCTTAAGGTTATAAAGGAAAGGGTCACTTATACCAATAGAATTGTGGAACTTAGCTTATGCTCTACCTCCTCCAAGTCCAACAATCACCTTTCACCATGCGTTGACGCGTCAAATCTGATGTTCAACTCAAGTGAAGTGGACACGCAACGCAACGTATATCTCTCAACCATGCGGGTCACAACATACTGGGTGTGAATAGTTCCAATAGAATGCATGGCTCTCGCTTGGAATGAAGTCGGACCCTTAGATAAGTTAGAAGTCTCCCCCTTTCACAGTAGTAGGTTAACAGCTGTTAAACCTGGTCTAAAATTAACTTAATTTATAAGTCTGGCCTCAATTCCTTAACGATACATATTTTTGGAATACTGGTCCTCTTTTCTTGATGATACAGATGAGTTACTGAATGGACTGAGGAAATGAATCAGGAAGTTGTTAAAGGCAATGTAATACTGACAATATAATGAATTATTTTAAAGCCCGACAAATTGGTCAAACAGTCTAAGACTCTAAGTTATTAAACTCGCATCGCACATGGTCATCGTTGTAGGGAGGTCGGGGCGCGTATCTTGAATGGGTGCACTGAAAGTCCTCTACGTCATTATATTGAATTTCAGATGACGGGTTGATCAGGGCTCGAACCTCAGCTTAGTGTGATGGGGATGGTTTTTGTTTTTTTAACTAAATAGTTTCTGACTCTCCCGCTAAGTAAGTGTTGGTACATTTCCTTTAAATTCCACCTTTCTCCATTTTAACCTATTAGTGTATATTAGTATATGTGAATAGCCCTTACATTGTGCAACAATACATTTAAAACAATCCACGTAGGGCTGCCTTGGTGCTCCCCTAAGGATGACACAAAAATAAGGTGCAAATTGTAACAAACTCCACAATTATTGCACCATAACATTTTCTTAGCCATAGTTAATATTAGTTTAATGTCTAAACAGTAAATGTTTAGTAATAAAACAGTCTTTTTCTTTTAAGTGCCTCTCGTTTACGTGGAAAGGTAGCGAGATTATCTTACATGTTTACTCTATGGTGCAGCTTAGCAGATATGGACATAGTGTACTGCTATCTTTTAGTATAAACGGAGTGTACATCCTCTACTATTTTTTTCAATACCACGTCTTAATACCTGTTCAGGTTATGGGCACATATGATAATTACCCCAATGAGGTAGGGATGAGGAAGGAAGCATTTTTACAGGTAATATACCCGTAATTGCATAGAAGGATTGTGGGAAACTAACTGGGAAAGCCACCCTCAGTAGACCGGGATTCGAACCATGATCTCCCCGTCATTAACAGGCTTATCTAGTACGAGAGTGACGCCTTAGACCATTCGGCCACTGAAGCGGGTCATCCTCTACTAAAGCCTCGTCTACATAGTCTGTAAGCTCCGTATCCATATAGTCCTTGGCAATTTTGATCACATCTAAACAGTCCATATCCTTGATCACATGACCATGCCAACCAATAGAGAAGTCTGAGACTTTGTACAATAAAAATCTTCAAATAAAATCGCCTATAGCAAAGAGCAAGCAGACAATATCTAGACTAATCAATTATTTTGTAAAAATAAATTAAAACATAAGCTTTATATTAGAAAACGTGCAGGATTTTCTTGAATTGAGGTTCAAGTGCAATCACAATAAATACGCCTGTATCTAAAACTATATTTAATTTGTATAAATTGTTATACTATATAGTAAATTGAAAATTGACACCTGGCCACGGGAATAGAACCTGGGACCTTTGGCTTAGTACGCCAATGTTCTGACCATTGAGCTATCCAGGATTAATACCGTGCCCAGGTTCATTCTTCACTCATATTTTAAGGCAGAGTCTATGATGGACGTGTGGAAATCATCGGCTACAAATGTGTGATTAATTAAGATCATAAGCTGTCAGATAACGCAGACACCTTCTATTCGGTAGTTGGCTTATTGCTGCCAATAGTAGCCTACAATGACAACTGTAGCCCCATTCGGGCTTTACGCCTATGTACAGAACTAATTAGGCTAATGGGTTATGGATGAGGAAGTTTGAATTTAGAGAAAATGTACACTCGTTTGCGTGGAGAGAAAGTGAGAAATCACTAAGGAAAAACCATCCTCAGTACATCCAACTGGGATTGAGCCATGATCTCCCCGTCTTCAGCAGTCTAGACTATTTCAAGAGTAGTGCCTATTGATTTGATAGTTTGGCTTACACAAGATATACGTGAGCAAGGCTGTAGCCAGCCAATAATTTCAAGGGGGGGGGGGAGGGGGTTGGTAGGCACATTCCCAATTGCCAGAGGCTAGGAAAAATTCTAAATGATAAACAGTTATATTAGCTATCTGAATTGTTTTTTATGGCAACATAACCCCCTAACTGCCAGAGTAGGACAAATTCTAAATAATAAACACCTCTAGAAGCTCTCTCAAGTGCTTTTTATGGTAACACAGCCCCCTAATTTGAACTTGTATCTTAATTTTGATATTGTTTGAACCATAAATAAAGCCATATATATTTTGTCCATAAAATTTCGGGAACCCCCAACCCCCCCGGCTAGGGCCTTGTACGAGAGTAAAAGAGGCAGCTGGCATCTATGAGATTTCCCAATACTTTCTTCCCTTCTCCTTCTCCTTAGGGGATGAGCTTTGAAAACTCCTCAAAACAGTCTCATCCATTTTTAAAAAGGAACATTATTTTTTAAATTTCAAGGCCCTATGTGTGTTGGTTCAAAAGATACATTAGTGAATTTTGAAAGCATTCAAACCCCTTTTTTCACCCTAAGAGGTCGATTTTATTTACTATTTAGGCCTTGGCGTATTTTTTCTAAATACCCTCTGATGTATAGCCATGCCAAATTTCAGCCTTCTATCTATTCAGCAAGTGAGAGAGTTAGCGATGAGTGAGTGAATTAGTGAGTGACTTAGTGAGTGAGTGAGCTAGTAATGAGTGAGTGAGTTAGTGAGTGAGTGAGGGATTTATATTATATATATATTATGTTACAAATAATTATTGATAGGAATATTATACTACTCTGCATGTTCTCTTCTGTTTATAATTTCACTGTCTAGCACTTTGTTGTCGATCACTTTACTCACTCTTAACTCGATTCATGATGACGTTTGCCTCTTGTTTGACAGGTCGACTGTCGATCAGTTGATCTTTCTATAGATGAGTTTGTCTAGAAATTGGTCCAGGTCGTGTCGACAACTATACACACACCGCCTAACAAATATTTTTCTACAGCTTGTTGAACAGTTTTTTGTCAATCACTTTGCATGATGCCCATTTATAAATCCAGGAGTAGGTTTGGCAACGTTACAAGTATTACCCCCACCCCCCTGAAATTATTGTAACTATTTTTAACTGACATCACACAAAATCATGTTCTTCTTTGGACAGTAAGGGAAAATCTGCGGGGGAGGGGGGTTGAGGGGGTAGGAGGGGGTAGGCCGTGAATCTACTGTTACATCATATCCCACAAAGATGTCGCCTTTGTCGACGGTTTTGTGGATCCCGTCAATCAGCTAGCGATCTTTCTTCACGGTGTTTTTTTTTTCCTACCCGCATTTCCGACTCAAGAGGAACATGAGCTTGTCATACACACGTGTTGGTAAAAATGGGTCGAACAATTTTGGGAGTGCCAGTATAACTACTTTCACCTACACTTTCAACTATCTGTGATAGCTTTAGGATCATCTATTGAATATTATTCTTATTTGCAAATTTTTGTATAGTAAATAATATGCAATAGCATAAAGAAAGCTATTTATTCTCTTTGATATTTATAAACCTTGTTAAAATGTATGACACACTTTTATAAAAAAATAAAAGTATTCTTTAAAGTTGAGGGATTTAAAATATCAATTTGTTTGACCACGTACAGGTAATGTGGTTGCAATGTTGTTTGTTCTATTATATGGAAAACCGACCCTTTCAAATCTTGAATTATTCAGATCTCACATGCTAATATACACACAAAGCATGGAGATTTGATATTAAAGAGTCGGTAAGTTATTCTGTGCAAAGTACTGTACCTGCAGGATGATTCTCACAGCTCGTATCCTTACCTGGAACAAAGAAAAACACTACTTGAGGGAACACATTCCAATCCTTAATTAAGTTGTGTTACTAAGGTGAGTTTCTTAACTTAATCCACAACCGTTTAAATTTGACTCTTAATATATATTAATCTAACAGTTATGTTCAAACAGCTACTAATGGAAACACGTGATTACTGGGCTCAAACGCTGAATAAATCTGGAAGCTTTATCTGCCAACGTGTAACATAATGAATAAATAAAACTAAAGGATCAATCAGTACAAAACTATGGTTCAAATATTGGCTATCAGCATACATACACATACACACTGATGGCCAAGCGGTCTAAGGCTTTAGGCACGCAATAGACGCGTGCTGGAAACAGAGATAAGATGGCCAAGGAGCACATATGCAAGTATCTCTAAATAATAGGCCTATAACTAAGTTTCTCATTTTTATATTCTTTGATTTTTGGCTACCTGCACCAGTGATAACGCCGTTTAAGTCTTTAGGTTATAAATATGTGTAAAAGCACAAACTAAAGTTAGCCTAAGTAATGTAGGTATGCCTATTTCAAGTCGCCACTTTCTATGTTTCTTGGTCCCCGGGTTAGTGGTCACGATGGCTAGTGCGCCAGGATTCAATAGAAAATATGTTTAAAAAACCCTACAAAGGTGCATACTATAATATTTCAGCTATCTGTATTTTTTGGTTTTGGAGTTACCCACACCGATGGTCAAGTGGTGTAAGGCATAAAGCTCTAAATAGGTCTATATTATGTAAAGGTAAATAAAATACGGCCGAGGTGCATAGACTGAGCTTGCCCTGTCGTAGGCCTGGATTAAGTTTCGTCTTTCTATGTTTATTGGCTGTAAAGTTTCCCAAATACGGTCATTTGGTCTAAGTTCTAAGTCATCAGGCCCAAATGAATGTATGAGTAAAAATAAATATAATCGAGTATTTATATTTAGCACTGCGTCTTACTAACTGTGTGATCTGTACGCATTGTTCTATTTACGTTAGGGATGTGGAAGGTTGAATATTAGAGGAAGTGTACCCAAATTTGCGTGGAGAAAGTAAGAGTTAGTATAGAACCATTTATAAGAAAACACCCGACCGGGATTCGAGCACTGGTTTCTCCGTCATTGGTGATCCAGTCTATTGTGAGAGTGATGTCTTATATCTGCGGCCTCAAACTGCAATTCATCCAAGGTCCATAACCTAGAGAGGCCTAATTTAGGTTTGCTTCAATGTTTTGGTTTTTTTCAACCACCCTGATTACACGGATATTATTAATACTGGCTCCTAAGAAATTTGGAGGGTAAAATTTAGAGATTTTCCCGCATTTGCGTGGAAGGAAGGTGGTAAGCATTTTTTGTCAAAATTGCCTTCAGAAGATCCGGCCGAGATCTGAACCCTGGCCTCCCTGCAGAAGTAAACGAGACCAGACCAGACTGACGTTTAATCCGTGTTCCCACTGATGTGGTTCTATACTAGCTATTTGATTATATATGAGTTTCAACATTATTTCATGTACAGTACAATTGAATATAGTCTTTATTTGTTTTCTGTCTAGCAAGATCACTAAGGGAAAATATCACCTTCAAATACAAGGAGAAATTATAAGAGTTATATTTCTACTTGAAATATTAATGCCTAGTTTGATTAGAACATGACATAATTCTTAACATTATGTGGTAATTAGAGAATGGAAGAAGCTAGATCTACTCTTTGGCAAAATAAAAAATGTAATTTGCTACTATAAAGTTGTAATTAGGAATATACTTAGGTATTTCTTGTAATAATTTTAATCGATAAATCTCTAATTGAGAATTTGTCCTTTCGGTCTTGATTAGAGTGGAGGAGGCGGCTGTATTCAAGTTTTAACAAGCGGTTAGGAAGTTGCGACGCCCTGACAAGTCTATTTCTGTAATAATTATTATAATACAATTGGATAATTTATTTTTATAATCTTATGTGAAGCGTGAACACAACAATTTTTTGAATGGAAGGAGTGAAGAAGAGTTTGGGTGAGGGGTATGTGTTTGGAGAAAATCAATATAAAAGGAGAGAGAAAGCGAAACCTTTGAGCAGCTAGTTCTTCCAGATCTCACCAGGTTCGCTTACTATCAGACATGGTAGTTCCATATAATAACGTATTATAGATATTTTGGTCAAAGGTGACTGGATATGTTCATTTCAGGACTATTAGCAATTGGATTAATTAGTGGGAAATACTTTCAAGGAATGCCATGTGCCTTCAAATGCTGCCCAGCCATATTTAAGGGGAAATGTGAAGCCAATCAATTTTAGAAAATATACATATTTATTTTAATTAAGTAATTAAGGATAATGTATTGTTTAATTTATGCCCACTTGGGGAAAAAAACTATTTAATCTGGGTAAATAAGAGGGTGATATTTATATCATTCACTTCTCTAAATGAATGAATAACTTATTTTGACCTAGCTATGATGAATTTAAAGTTCATTTTCAATAGAAGTAAATCAATTTTGAGGGTACCGCTTCCCTGTATTTCTTTTGAGAATGGTAGTTACACAGATTCAGAATCACCAAATTAATCCTTAATTATTCTGTGTTGACCCTGTCAAAAAAAATTACTTTTTTGGATGATCTACGTTTCTAACCATCTGCTTTAATTTAAGGTCTTTTAAATTTCGTGTTAGAAATTAGCTTATTTAACCTTTACATGTTTTTTCCTAAAATTATAAAACTCGAAACTAAATAATTACATGGTTATAGCCCTGACAGTTAGTAAAACGTGAAGAGAAAGGAAAAATTAGGTGAACACAATTACATTGCAGTAATATTTGTTGAACATATTAATCTGTCAAAATTTTGCTATAATATTTATGCGATATTGCCAATTTGTCATTTCGTTTTTCCAAACATTAATTTTGATTTGTTTTCTCATACATTCTTATCTACGATGTGTGGACTGATAGGATAAGCACTTAACTTTTACTAGCCAGATACAAATCCATTTAGAAGCTAACACAATAACACAACTCTCCAACACTAGACTTGTTCAGTAAGGACTTAATGTATTTTAGTACGTCATGTGAAGCTAACACAATAACACAACTCTCCAACACTAGCATTACTAGTAGGGACTTGCTTGCTTATTACAACGTCTTGTGAATCTAAAACAGTAATAATTCTAAAAACACTAACACCTTTAATAATTCTAAGGTGTTGTTCGTATCTGTTTCAATTTGTTAGAAGCTAAACAATCGTTTAATTTAACCTTGTAATAAATATGTGTATGAAGCTTGTTTGCTGGCTGTGAGTCACTGATCACGTCTATGAGAACTGAACATTATCCTCAAGATATAATGGGCAGGTCCAGCGACATACATTTTGTGGCTCGATACCCTGATGGTTTTAGGGACCTACCCCTCTCCCCACCCAAGACACGGGTAGAGAGAGAGAGAGCTGCAATTAAGAAAAGAGTAAGAAACCAAAAATCATTATTCGTGTAAATTTTTTTAGCACCACACCTCACTACCCGTTAGGGCTAAACGCAAGGCCGTAGCCAGGGAGGGGTTTTGGGGGTTCAAACCCCCCGCGAAATTTTATGAACAAAATATATATGGCTTTATTTATGGTTCAAATAATATCGAAATTAAGATAAAAATACAAATTAGGGGGCTGTGTTACCATAAAAAGCAATTCAGATAGCTTCTAGAGGTGTGAAATATTCATAAATTTTCCTAGCCTTCGGCAGTTAGTGAGTTATTTTACCATGAAAAAAAAACACTTCAGAGAGCTTCTAGAACTGTTTATCATTTAGAATTTGTTTCTAACTTCCAGCAATTGGGGGATGTGCCCACCAAACCCCCCTCCCCCCCGAAATTATTGGCTGGCTACAGCCTTGGCTAAACGTATATATTAATCATGCTAATGTGCTAGGTATGAGTAAGGTTGCATTTTATAGGAAGTGTACCCCCATTTGAGTTGAGGGAGAGTGGGAGAAAATTTATGAAAAGCCACTCTAAGTACACCCGATCTCCTACTTATTGTCAGTCCAGTTTCTTGCAAGAGTGATGCCTCAGACCTGGGTCACCAACAATTTTATCACCACTTATATTGTGTCTTAAAAAATTGGTCAGCCGCCTTAGAACAAACCTAAAGCAACAAATTCCAACCTTATATTTCTCATATTTTAATTAGCTATAAGTATAGTTTTAGAACACAGTTGTTTGTTTGATAAATCTTAAGTGGGCCAAATAAAATCAGTAGGAAGGCTAGATCCTTCCCGTGGGCCGTAGGTTGTCGACCGCTAACTTAGACCATTCAACCATCAAAGCTGGTAATATTTTATTATTAGTGTGAAAAAATATTATTAGTCGTCTAGCAAATTATTATAATTAATAAATCATTCGTGTAAACATTTTTTATTATTATTGAATTGCCATTCTTGTATCGATTAAGTTTGTCAAATTTATTAGAAATAAAAGGTGGACATACTGCACATCGCAAATTATAAGAATGTTCTTACATTTACGGCAGCAAAGTCTTTTATAACGTCATTGAAAGACTTACCCTAATATTATTACTATTATTAATAAATAAAATGTAATCAATAGTGTATTCTATTGTATTTTATTGTATTTCTTACCATTGTTGGCTCATTCTTACACATTTATACGGTAGTGCAAATATTTTCAGATGGACTCTGCATTTGCAAACTGTTAGACGGTCCCCCTCTCCATCTTGGGGCCCGGTACAGGTGTCCCCCTAGAGTCCCCCTGATGATGGATCTAACTAGGGGTGGACTGGGACAGTTTGATTTAGGCTGCCTCAACTACTTTAAACCAAAATAAAGCTATTTATTCAGTTCTAAATGATTGTTTTTATTAAATTTTAATCATAAGTTCCAGTGAGTAAGTCTGAGGTTGTGCAGAATATATAAGATGAGATTAAATGTTAAATAGTTCTGTTGGTTGTTTCTTGGTGTTTATTATACCGACTGTTACTTACTTTATAATCTAAACAACTAGCGAATGGAGGATACTTTTACAATCTTAAACGTTTTCAAAACATACTCTTAGCTGTTGCTTAACAACCTATAAGAATTTTAGCTTATGTCGGTAGAAAGTAGAAAATGATGTTTTAAGGGGGACGTATTAATCGATGATGTAGATAAAATGGCCTCGGGATTAAGTTTACTAAAAAGTATAAAAACTTCACCTCATCACTTCATCTTACTCTGAAACATAATTCCAGTGGTATTTATCAATGCGTGTTAAGGAGGTCATATTTAGAGTCCCGGGAACCTCAGAGACTGCCGGTCCACCCCTGGGTTTAACACCAGTCAAACCAACTATCCAAGTACCTGAATTTGGTTCTCAATGACATGGATATGACTACTCCAAAATATTTATTGGAAAATTACGGCTTTACAGATATATATTTGATATTACGATGGTAATAACTGAAATCAAAACATAAAATTAACCAGATTTATTTACTCTAAGGTTGAATTAAGTTTAATTCCTTGAGACACAGAATTTTCCTTGCAAGGGCTTTGTTTATATAAGGCTGTGAAATTTTGTCACTAGTTATTTTTCATGATTAATAAATAAAAACCTGTTTTGAACATAATCATGCAATGCTGATATACTTCTTGCAAATCTGTACAAAATTATTTTTTTTACCTATATTATTTAATACTAGGAGACGTAGTTAGTGATGCTGAGCTACAATTAAATTAAATATATGTTACGGTTCACAGACTTTCACTAGCTTTTATCTTAAAATATACATTTACTAAACACTCGTAAGATTCGTGAAATGAATTAGTAGGTATATACATTGTTGTAGAGACATTACACCAAAGATAATGAATGAAATAATATACACTTTTTTCTATCGTATGGCATATATGACCGAGAGGGACATTACATCTAGGTTTGGTCGCCTGATGTGTAGTCTATTAGCCGCACTAGTGGCACAGAACGTTGTCCAGGGAACGCCATAGGAGGTTGTCTACACTCACTCTACACGTCGTACCAGCAATGAGATGATGGTGATAGTGAATATAGAGTTGTGGAGTCAGGGTGAGTCTTACCCTAACTTAAACCTAACTAACCAAACCCTGGTGACCATAATCGCCATCTTGTTTATAATGATAAATAGTTCCTAGATACAAAATTTAATCAAAATCGTTAGAGCGAACTTTTTCTCTTTAAGCCCTTCATTAATTTGCCCTTAATTTTAGGGTTGGATGTCTAATTCCAAAAAATCCCTTTGGGGGGACTTTATGAAAATCCCAGATATCAAGTTTGAGCCCAATCGGTAACATATTTTCGGCTCTAGCACAAGGTACAGAGAGACAGGCAGACAGACAGAAGGCATTGCGAAAACAACTTTTTTTGTTTCATGAGGTCATGAAACGTCAACATTTATCAAAATCTAAAGTTCAATTTTTTTTTACGATCACAATACTTTCTCTCCGAGGTGTTGAAAGAAATTAAAAATATTAAATATCATAAATATAAAAATGTATTCTTCCTTTTTTTTTTTTTAGTTATCACCGCGTTTTACTACCGTTTCAGGGTATAACTTACGCTTATGTACTAGTCAGGCTAGTGAGTTAGGGATGATGAAGGTTGAATTTAGAGGAATTTTAATCGCATTAGCGTGGAGGGATGGTTAAAAATCACCGTGGAAAAACCATCCTCAGTACACCGACAGGGATTCAATTCCTGATCTCCCTGTCATCGGCAGTCTAGTCCAACATGAGAGTGACGCCTTAGATTGTGCGGTCATCTAAAAAAGTCAATTATTACTCTTGAAAAGCCTTATTTCCCCGGCAATGTTCAGTAAACCTAACTTATTTATTTACATGGTTTTTTTAAGAACTAAAATTATTTATTTAGCACCGCGTCTTACAACCCGTTCGAGTACTGTTTACGCTAATGGGTTAGGAATTGGGAAGGTTGGATTAAGAGGAAATAAACCCGCATTTTCGTGGAGGGAGAGTGGAAAACTATTTATGAATAACCACCCCCAGTTCACCCAACCGAGATTCGAGCCTCGATCTCTCCGTCCTAAGTGGTCTAGCTTAACACGACTGGCGCGTTAGCTAACTACGCCTCCAAGGTGGGTAAGAACTAAAACAATTCATTGTGGTACTTAGGTCAATTACAAAGTTTAATGGCAGGCTTCCAAAGAGTAGCTTCACCTTCAGCTTTAGCTTCAGCGAGTGGATTGAGAGCGTAAGAGAGAAGCAGTATGTACTACTATACTGCGATTTAAGCTGCTTTTGGATCCGCGTGGTGGGTAGGCTGGTGAGCATAGTTGCCAAATAGCAGGAGTTTGCGCGTTACTACTATGCAAGCATACTCAGTGACTGTCAAGATATCTGCCTACGTGCATCGGTTGCTATGACAAACTACCCTTCACGGATTGGTCGAGCATGTGATGAGCCTCCACTCCCGACTCCGGCTGCGCTGACCTCAATCCTAAAGGAGTTTAAAACGCAGTACAGGGTGTATGGTTACACTGTACAGGTACAGGCTGACTGAGCTCATTGGCCCAATAAAATCACTTACCCCACTGCTATTTTATTATTTGAGATATTCAACGTGCATTTTCTGAACCGACTGAATATATTAGCACACTAGAATTTCTATGAGCGAGAGTGAAAAGGCCTACCAATTTTGCCAGGGAAGTATTTTCACATACCTTCCAGGGCTCGGATCCACTAACGGGAGCAGTTCTGCTCCGGCGCTAGTCTGAAAATGGCACAACTTTGCACCCAAGATACGCCCAAAAATGCGCCTTATTATTTGCTCAATTTCCGTATTCACTAAACAAGGCGCAAACTGGTAGCAAGATTATAGTGACGTCACCATAAACGTCATCAATTTCGCTCTTTTCGACCAATCCTTGTGAAGAATTTACTTTCAAAGTCAAGGCTACTTTATTTTAAATCTCTAATGAAAATGACAACAAATACAAAGATTTCAAAATATTTTGCTTGTAAACTAGCTATAAAATTAGAAGTGGCTTTTTTCTGGGTGCTTTACAAAAACAATATTAGTACATTATTTAGTATTTATTAATATTATTAGTTTAAAGCTTAAGTTCCATTAATAAAACATTTATAGAAACTTTAAAAGTTATTTTAAAGTTACACTGAAAGCCATATTTAGTGACGAGATGTCTTTGGACTTGGAGGAATACAAACCTCTTTGGATCTAGACGAAGATTACACTTTCGTGGTTTTGTTTGACGTTTTGTTTTATAATAATGCAAGAAATGCCATTGCGTTGTTTGAATGTAAAATTTCAACAATAAAAGGTAAGTAATTGCTTTGTTATCACTATCTAAATTAAAACAAATGTTGTGCTTGACAGAGGAACGTTATTTTAATTTATTTATTATTAATGGGAGTACAGTTAACTAATAATTGTATTCCAAGCCATTACGATAATATGCCACCATTTAAATTTATTGAAGTGACAATCATGATTTTAATAGTTGCGCCTACTCTTGAGTGGTGGCAAATAAAAGGCGCAGCTTTGCTCTCAAATTGCGCCTGCTTCTTTAAGTGAATAGGGATTTGGGCACATCTTTCAAACTTGCGCCGGCGCAACTATTTGCTCCCGTTAGTGAATCCAGGCCCAGGGTTCTTCTACATGCCACAATCGACATGGGACCAACGGCTGTACTTCCCTTCCGAAGGAAGTTGCGCTGCGGATTTGATCGCTCAAGAAAAATCCGTTGACCACAGCTGGGTTTGAACCCATGCAAATTGGGTCCATGAAGCGAGCACTTTACCCACCGAGGTAGACAAAAAAAATACTTGTAGCAATGTTATATTCAAATAACCGTGTTTCATCCATCATTGCCAACTAGTTCCAGTATTAGTAAATCGTAACTAACACGAACTACGCAATATTGTAATATTCCAATTTTGGTGTCCGTGCCGTCATGGGTAGTTCTAGTATTAGTGAGGTATCGGAATGAAGACATTTTTGCAAAGAGCATATTTTTTCTAGCTGAGAACTTAAATATGAATGAACTGGAGGGTACGTGATGATATCTATTATAACTTTCGACATCATTATTTGGAATATGTGATCCGATTGAGGGAATAATCGATTGTATAATACATAGATATTTAATTATCTTTGTAGCCAGATGATTTAATGAAGTGTTTCCAACCTTATGAAAAGTGAATTTTTGAAAAGTTACCAAATACTTGATGCCAGATGATTTAATGAAGTGTTTCCAACCTTATGAAAAGTGAATTTTTGAAAAGTTACCAAATACTTGATGTAAAGTACTTTTTCACCAAACTTTTAAAAATAGATATACAATCTTTTATTTTCAAAAACTGTATTATTTGCCATTTTATAGGCAAATAGAATATGATATTGATTCACTAAAACTAAAACATAATACAGTATATTACATAGTGGTAATATTTATCAATCAGGGAGAAAAATATAGTGACTAAATTTAAAATAAATAAGAATTAGTAGCTCGTTTGTGAAATGTTAAACTAACCCCTACAATGCAAAAAAGGCTACATGCAGAATTGAAGTAATCCAACATCTTGGCTCAGTGTGTAGTGTGCTAGTGAGCTAAGGGTCCGGGTTAGATTCCCAGTATGGTCAAAACAATCAATGTATCCCTTTTCAAAATGATGAATTAACGGACAAGGGATGGAGGTTATGTCTATTCTAGATTTAATTTAGTTTATAAGTCGTCAGTCGGTTCAGATAGTGTACGTTCAATACCTAAATTAAATAAATAAATAAAATACAAGTATTTTAAGATCCACCACTACTATAAAATTGGTTGACATTGATAATTGATTGCGAGAGTTTGAAAATAAAATTGTAGATTTTTTGGAACGATTCAACATTAACAGAACTATACTTAAACTTATTACGTAAGAATTTGTATATGTTAGGATACTTCCTTTCAACTAAGCGGTGCCCTTAAGAACTGTATAACAGAATATTTAGCTGTTATAGAAATAGTTTCAAAACCGTGCTTACTCAACACTGGAGAATAACACCCAAGCGCTAGAAGCTACGGTAATAACCAAATTCCATGAGTTTGTCCAAGTGAGATTTAAAATGTAATTAAAATATCCTTAGATTTCGACCTTAATTGGTTACTTTAAAGTGATTTATGAATATGTTTTGCCTTAATTATTTGATTTTACACATTTTAGTGGTTGGGTCTGTTGTTTAGGGTTTAATTATTTTTATGAGACCCGCCTCGGTGGCGTAGTTGGCTAACGCGCTAGTCGTGTTGAGCTCGAACGCCGAGGACGGGGAGATCGAGGTTCGAATCTCGGTCGGGTGAACTGGGGGTGGTTTTTCCTAAATGGTTTTCCACTCTCCCTCCACGCAAATGCGGGTTCACTTCCTCTAAATTCAGCCCTCCGAATTCCTAATCCATTAGAGTAATTAGTACTTAGGCGTATAACCCGAATGGGTAGTAAGACGCGGTGCTAAATATTATATATTTTTATGAGATCCGTTTGAGTGGCCAAATGGATGGGCCTGATGATGACGAGGAGATCGGGATTCAAATCCCGGTCAGGTTAACTGAGTTTTTTTTTACTTAAATGGTTTCACGCTCTCCTTCCATGCAAATGCGGGTATATTTCCTATAAAATGCTTCCTTCTTGATCCCTACCCAATTAGAGTAATTTAATCATATATGCATTTAACCTTAACAGGTAACCGACATCTTAGCTCAGTCGGTAGCGGGTCTATCTAGTGAGCTAAGGATACCGGGTTCAATTCCCGGCATGGTCTAAAAACGTATCATTGCTGAAATGTGTGTTTACCCTTTCACAATAATGAATTAACGGTTGGGGTCTGGGTGTTGTGTTTGTTTTAGTCTTAAGTTAGATTATAAGGCATATGAATATACGACAGGTCTAGCAGGCTGAGAGTGGAAAATATATGGCTTGAATAAAAAAACTGACTCAGGCTGGAAACAATAAAGGATGGAAAATATATACAGGCTGTTCGGAAACTCAAAGCTCAAATTGCACAAATAGCTGGTTTTAACCACAAGTAATACAAAATTCCTATACACTTACATCCAGAAAACTATGCTAATACCACTAAATTGTGTTAAAAGTTTCAGCGTACAGCGCCGGGAGAACACAGTTATTCAAGCATGCGTGTACAACAAGTTGCATAGGAGTTAGGCGCATGGTACTACACACCTCGACATCTTGGAACACGGCAGCAGAACACACCACAATTAATAGTAAACAACACACCAGTCCATCTAGAAATGGGAATATGTTCTGAGGGTCATCATTAACAGTCCTACCTACATCACAGAAAGTGATTGCAATGTGCAGTGCCACGCGCCTAACTCCTATGCAACTTGTTGTACACGCATGCTTGACAGCTTTGCTATTCTGGCGCTATATGCCGATACTTTGGACACAATTTAATGATATTAGCATAGGTTTTCGAATATAAGTACTTAGCATCGCGTCTTACTACCCATTTGGGTTATACGCTTAATTAATAACTAAGCTAATAGGTTAGGAATTGAGAAGGTTGAATATAGAGGAAGTGAA
This sequence comes from Timema genevievae, assembly GCA_902155825.1. Taxonomy (NCBI): domain Eukaryota; kingdom Metazoa; phylum Arthropoda; class Insecta; order Phasmatodea; family Timematidae; genus Timema; species Timema genevievae. The sequence continues at coordinate 20,929 of CABFWO010004600.1, forward strand.
CCCGAATTTGCGTGGAGGAAGAATGGAAAACCCTATGGGAAAAACCACCCTCAGTTCACCCGAGTGAGATTCGAACCTCGATCTCCCCATCCTCGGAAGTCCAGCTAAACATGAAACTTGCGCGTTAGCTAACTATGTCACTGAGGCGGGTTCCGAATAGGAATTTTGTATTACTTTTGGTTCAAATAAGCTATATGTGCAGTTTGGGCTATGAGTTTCTGAGCACTCTGTATATATAGATGTGTTGGTTTTTATTGTGACACGTCTTACTACCCGTCCGGGCTATACGCTTATGTACTAATTATTATAATGTTTAAGGGGTTATTAAGGTTGAATTTAGAGGAAGTGTACCCACATTTACGTGGAATGAGAGGGGAAATCATTAAGGAAAAACAGCCTCAGTATACCTGACCGAAGTTTGAACCCCGATCTTCCAGTGATTGCAGTCAAGCCTATTGGGAAAGTGACTCCTTAGACCAGTGTGGTCCAACTGGGAGCCTGTGGGCCAAATGTGGCCATCATAGTATCCTCGAGGAAAATTAAAGGGAAACCCTGGCTGGCATATGTGAAATAGATAATGATTCAAATAAAAACTATGTATTTAAAAAGGTCTTGATTGCATTTTATTAGACATTTATTTGATTAGTTAAATATGTATAAAAATGTATTTGTAATGCTTAGTTGTTGTGTGAAAGTGTGCAAGAGTCCATATTTCACAATACCATTTTTGGGAGATTAACAATAATTGTTTGGCCTTGTTTATCCCTTGTGCCTGCCAACGCATTTTATTCTTACGTTATCTTTAATTCTTTATTAATTTCTCTCAACCACTCGGAAAGTGAAGTTTTGTGATCGCAAAAAAAAAAAAAAANCTCGAGATTTTGATATATGTGAACGTTTCATGTCCCCATGAAACAGAAAAAGTTGTTTTAGCGATTTTAAGGGTAATTTACACTAGTATAAATTTCCAATTTTGATTATATCTCCGCAACTATTTGAGATACTAAATAACTTATAATTGTAAAAATGTAGTACCAATAAAAATGAAAATCTTTTATTTGAAATTTATTTATAGGAAACCAATAGTTTCTGAGCTACTAGCAAACAATACTATTTATAACATATAGGCCTATACAAGTTATTGATGTATATATATTGTAAACGACCGGTCTTAAGTATTGACTCGAATAAAAGTGATAAGGACCAGAATGAAACATTAAAACCATTAAATAATATTACTAGGTGGTTCCGGGAAACTTCTGCTGGGTGTATGTGGACGGAACTGGGCTTGACCATAAGACAGTGGCAAAGTACAACTTAATCGATACAGCTTTACCCGATCCATTATTACGTTCGCGACGTTCTGGAATTTTCACAAGAAAATATAATTTCCCTGTTAAGATACTACCTCAGCTTGGCTTACGGATAGCACGAAACATATAGACATACCGGCACTGAATACACTTATCCCTGAAGGAAGGTGGATTCTGATAATATATTACAACTATTTGAATAAAATAATGGAAACATCATGCATATGATGTAACAATAAAAGATGGTTGAGTTATTTGTAGGTGATCATAACAATATTTTACCCTACATATCAAGCCGGCCAGTAATATACAAAACTAAATATACATTCTCCTTATTCTCAGGGGTCCGTTAAAGTCTAATAAAATATTAATAATAATAATAATAATAATAATAATAATAATAATAATAATAATAATAAACAGTATAGAAAATCACAACAACAACAAAAAATTCATATAAATATTTCCAAGTACAGTCCGATAAAAATATAATTATATAGAAATGATTGTATCCTTATTTTTACAGCCAAATAAACTATTGGGGATCTGTTCCACATATGCTACAAATGATAGGCCTAAATAAAAATATAGAGGCTACACATATAAACATATATATTATATTAAAGTTCCAGATTAAGTAATGTAAGTATGGTCCTCAGTAATAGAGGTGAGAATCTGAACGTCGATACCTCCTTGGTGTGTAGCTTAAATGTTGATAATTTTTGCTGCCAATAATGCGCAAAATTAGACTTATTTTTGTAAGCCAAAACAAAAATATATGAAGAAAATTGCCACTAGTGAATTAAATTTGTCCTGAATAGGAACGGGCTCACCGTTTACGTTTCTGTTGTAGTCAGAAAAATCTCCAAGGGTATCCAAGCCCCATGCTTGAACTCCCATAGGATTAATTTCTACTTTTGGCAAATTTAAAAATTAAATCTCTAAATATCACTTTGCACAGCTTTAGGGTTCGGCCAGACTGACAAGCGTGCGAGCGAGTGACTGGGTGGCCAAACTGGCGAGCGAGCGCGTGATTAGCAGATAGCTCTCGATAGTTGTTGACAAGGAGGCAAAGGTTCGAATCTTGGATCAGTGAACTGAGGGTGGTTTTTGACAAGTGATTTATTGTTGTGGTTTTCTCCTCCTCTCTCCATGCTAATGGTGATTCTTATTTTTAAAGGCCTACTTTGATAATATTGAAGTATTTTAACATATCAGTTTTACATATATATATAGTTTATGATCTTACCAATCAAATTAGGCCGCTAGTAGCAAATGTGCTAAACATATCGATAATTATTAAATAAAAGTCAAATATCATGTCAAATAGAGAAGTTTTTCCATCACTCAATGGACCAACATACAATAATATAGCACAACGCCTGTAAACTAGACTGTTCCGGCTCGAGCGCGTGCGCTTGAAAACTGGGACCAGTTCTATCTTTCAAGCTCGTCGCTCTGGTCGCTCGCTCGCGCACTCCAGTCCGGCCACCTCTTATTACAACCAACCAATGTTTTATTTTTACTTTTTGGTCATTCACTCGCCCAGTCTGGCCATACCCTTACTTTTGTTCTCACCCCATTAAAAAAAACTTGAATTATATTAAAATTGTTTTGGATGGAGACGGACCTCCCCC
>CABFWO010004600.1:27210-61634 GCA_902155825.1 Timema genevievae
TTTGTTGACAACGCGGAAGGGGTGCTCAGAACAATGCTTGCGTAAGAGAGAGAGAGAGACGGATAAGAATGGCAGCGAGATAACCTAATTATTGTAAATTTTATATTTTTATAGCACTTTAGCATTAAGAATGACGTTTCCTGGAGCCAATGAAAATTAATTACACATAAATAAAGGAGCTATATTTTATTTTAATTTCTTTACTACCACGTTCAGTCTGTACGCATATGTACTAGTTAAGCTAATGAGTTAGAGATAAGTAAGGTTGAATTTACAGAAATATGAGCCCGCATTTGCGTTGAGCAAGAGTGGAAAACAATTTAGAAAAAAAACATCTTCAGTACACCCATCCGGCAATAGAACCCCGCATTGGCAGTCTAGTATATTGCGAGAGTGACGCCTTAGACCATGCGGTCACTGAGGTAAGTAAGAGCTTTATTTATGGCTCATGATATAAATGGTAAGTAACTTCTAGTGTTAACGATAAATATGACCACTTACATGTAGACCTAAAGTATTTCTATTATAAACTACTACACACACAATACTGACTAGCTTCAACAGTTATTATTATTATTATTATTATTATTATTATTATTTAGCACCGCGTCTTACTACCCGTTCGGGTTATACGCTTAAGTACTAATTACACTAATGGATTAGGATTTGGGAAGGTTGAATTTGAGGAAGTGAACCCATATTTGCGTGGAGGGAGAGTGGAAAACCATTTAGGAAAAACCCCCCTCAGTTCACCCGACCGAGATTCGAACCTCGATCTCCCCGTCCTTGGTGGTCTGGCTCAATACGACTGGCGCGTTAGCCAACTACGCCACCGAGGCGGGTTTCAACAGTTAGAATATCAGCTTACTCTCACCTATGGGCATTCTGTTTGGATGCAAAGTTCTTATAATATGGTTTGATTGCGACGGGGAGGTTGAGATTCGAATACTGGCTAAGTGTACTCAAGATAATTTTTTCTACATGATTTTCTTTTCTACCTTCAGGCAAATTAAGTTCAATCTCCTTACAGACTCTATCTTTTATCATCTCTACCACATTATCTTAGTCAGTAGACTATGTATGCATATTAGTTGACCAGATAATGTGATATGTGTTGAAAATAACAACTTAACACAATCAATGTGATGATTTATTTTAGCTACAATTAGTCATGCCATTATAATTAATTAAACTCTTAAACTCACTAATTACAGTTTATGCATATAAATATAGTTCAAGTTGGTCAACTAGCGATAATTCATTATATAACAACTGATAGTAATAATTATAACTATGTAGCTAATACCCTTAAATACCACTAAAGAAAGATGTATCTATATCAAATTAAAGTTTGAGTTAACTTAAGAAAGAAATGGCGTAGGACCGTCGGTGAAGGCAACAAACTCAGTAAATCATAGGACGAACTCAAAAAACGTGGCATATAACCGACTTAAATGGCGAAGATTTGTCGTAGCCGTATGCTACTTGTAAGGAGCTAAAAGGAGTTTTCATAAGCTATATATATTTTTTTAACACCGCGTCTTACTATCCGTTTGGGTTATAGTCTACTCTTTTACATAACTAAAATGATATTTACAATAATCTTGAGTTCAAACTTTTTTATCAGTTTAGTTTCATTCTATTATATACATTATGAAATAATGACATAAGGAACTCGTTAGTTCATTGCCACACTTATAAAAGTATACCAATTATCCCTATCTTGAGCTAGTTCCACCCAGTCCCCCTAACTACACCCTATCTTTATCTTGAGCAAGTTCTATCCAGTCCTCCTCAATACATCCTATCCCTATCTTTATCTAGTTCCACCCAGTCCCCCTAACTACACCCTATCCTTATCTTGAGCCAGTTCTATCCAGTCTACCTCATTATACCCTATCCCTATCTTGAGCTAGTTTTATCCAGTCCTCCTCATTACACCCTATCCTTATCTTGAGCTAGTTTTATCCAGTCCTCCTCATTACACCCATATCCTTATCTTGAGCTAGTTTTATCCAGTCCTCCTCATTACACCCTATCCTTATCTTGAGCTAGTTTTATCCAGTCCACCTCATTACACCCTATCCTTATCTTGAGCTAGTTTTATCCAGTCCTCCTCATTACACCCTATCCCTATCTTGAGCTAGTTTTATCCAGTCCTCCTCATTACACCCTATCCCTATCTTGAGCTAGTTCTACCCAGTCCCCCTAACTACAAGCTATCCCTATCTTGAGCTAGTTCTATCCAGTCCTCATTACACCCTATCCCTATCTTGAACTAGTTATATCTAGTTCCCGTCACTACACCATATCCCTAAATTGAGCTAGTTATATCCAGTCCACCTCATTACACCCTCTAAAACTGATCTTTTCGTCAGTTATCTCTATTACTTAAGAACGTATAAAGGGAGAGGGAACAAAATTAATTAAACTGTTACCAAACGAATTTTAAAACTGTACATGAAAAGGCCACGTATAGTACAATAAATGATGGATGAAAATGGACCTGGCCAAATAGATACCAACCATGCTAAAGATTTGACCGTCAAACTATTTAATAGTAATTGAATACATCAATTTAATTGGGAACTGCCTCCGTCTCGAAATAAAGAGGAGAGGATGCCAGGATTTATAGGTGCCAAATCACCAGTCTCGGTGACGTAGTTAGCTAACGCACTAGTTTCGTGTTGAACTAGACCGCCGAGGACGGGGAGATCGAGGTTCGAATCTTTCTCGGGTGAACTGGGGGTGGTTTTCCCTCAATGGATTTTCACTCTCTCTCTCCACGCACATGCGGGTTCACTTCCTTTAAATTCACCCTTCCCAATTCCTAACCCATCAGCGTAATAATTAGTACTTAATCGTATAATCTGATCGGGTAGTAAGACGTAGTGCTAAGTATTATTATTATTATTATTATTACTATAGTTGCCAAATCGATTCTCGATAAGAAACATACTGTTACATTCCCTTAAGATAAGCCTGTTAGAATGTTTACATGGATTAGATTTTTATCTAATTTTGTCACTGCTAGGTTAGTTTTATTACATAGGTCCTGTTTAGTATTTAAGGAGAATTATTAGTATACTGCCCATTTTTAAGTTTAGCTTATGCGGTGGTATTCAAACTGTTTAAAAACTAGTGTAGAATTGTCTTTTTACCATTAATCCTAACAGTCAATTGAGTTCACACTAATGAAAAAATGGACCTCTACTTCTAAAATAATAAATACCTCCTCATTTATTTGTGCAATCTCGTAATTTTGTGGACAAAGAATAGCCTTTCGAAATATCAGTTGGTCCTAGTCCATTTACAAAAGTATCGTGAACTAATGATCCATTGTCAATATTTCCTCCGATACTTGTATGAACATTTTATTCCAGTTTCCATCACAATATGACATTAGCCACTAACGGAAGCTATTGTCTAACTCCATTACATTATTATTTGGCTTGAGAATTTTAATCTCCTTCCACTGCTGAGAATACTTGTCTGGACGATTACTATTCTCTGAGCATGCTGAAGATTTGGTAAATATTACATGAGGTCATCCCTCGAGAGTAAAACCTTTATACCAAATGGGAGATGATTATTCATTACCGCCTATTCTGCAACGAATGATTAATTGCATCTAGTCATGGCCACATCTTGAGGAGGAGGGGAGAGGCTAAGGAAGCAATTACATTGGGCCTCACATTTCAGACGGCCAAATTTCCCCCGAAAAGTATGAGATTCAATTTTAGTGTCTATTATAAATTTCACATCAAATGATGGTGTAATATAATTAGTAATACAAGGAATATGTCTTCGCTTAGCGATAGGATTCCATTCCAGATTTCTGAAAATCCTATATTTATGTCATTTACTATTTATGTTATTTGAGTAATGTGCTACAGTGCAGTAGAATACGCCACAATTGTGCTATCGATGTCAGTCTACAGAAAATTAACAGTATAATGGTGGCACTTTCTGTAAGAGATTATTTGCATTGATAGCTCCACTGCGAGGTTGGTCAAACTATACAAAAAGGATCTGCGGCCAGTTTTAAAAAGTGAAATATTACAACTCTCTCCTTTTCTCAGAGAACTTCAGATTGAAGATCGTGTTTGATTTTCCAATGCACAGGAGATTTTCCGACAGTTATATTAAAGTGATATGTGTGGTGTTTTCCAGAGTGCAGCAATATCACTGTGCTTGTATTTGACATTACCAATTTCAAAACATGAAGGTATATATGGACTTGCCACTTTTGCAACTATATAAGAGAAATATTTTGTTTTGTTAACATAATTATTGGATTAAGTGTTTGCATTTAATAAAGTTCCGAAATTATTAAGTAACATAAGTACGTATTAATATAATTTACAAATGAGGACTTTAATAGCACTGCGATGAATTGAATATGTGCAACCGCTCATAAAATTTCAATTTTTTTTAAACCAAAAGTCATTTTTAATTTGCTAAACAAAGATCGAAATTTAAAAAACAATTAAATTACAAAACAATATTACTGGGAGCCGAAAACGGGTTTAAGTTATTAAAGCGCAATTTTCTAGTTTACTTTATTGCAGTGTAAATTTATGACATTCACATGGGCATAATATAGAAATAATCTTTACAACAAATGTTGTCTCTCACTTTTCCTTTTTATGCAAAAAATAATGGTAGCTTCATGAATAAAAGTGAAATAAATTCAAAGTGTGTAACTTCAAAGTGAGCTTTAGTAATTGTTCAAAAGTAAAAAGTCTACAAATAGGATGCTGTTGTTTTGCTTGAGTAAGAAGTTGAAATTGTGGAGTAGTCTTCAACAGTGCAGCGAGCATGTCATCTTTTACTTTCAATCTATTTTTATTATTGTTTTGATGGAACCAAGTGATGAATACCCTGCCTGTTAAAGAAACATGAAACTTTGTAATATAATCCAAGCTTTGATCTACAATTTGAAATTTTTTGTCTTTGGTTTTGGACCCCCTGAAGCCCATCCACAGACCCCAGTTTAAGAACACCTGTTCTAAATGAATATCTATATGAAAAACCAATAGATACAGTTATTTATATTCTAAAAAGCTTACAAGATAGACTAGGGTAGACCGGGGCAGTTTGGCACACTTTTAGCTGTTTATTTTTTTAAATTTTCCTATTTTTTTTTTAAGTTTGAAGCATGAATGTTACCAGTGGACCTTAGAGTGTTCCTTTGCCTCAACGACTTTATTTTAATTGTATTACTAATTTTTATAAAATCGATGTAAGTGAAGTAAAGTCACCTGTGCCAACTTACCCCATTACCGGGGCAAGTTGGCACAGCATTTTAAATTCAGTATGATGTTAAAAAATAAACACTAATATGTTATACAACAACCTATTTATTATTAGAAATTAAATATGTATTAATATACAACAACCTTGTTCATTCGAAATACCCTGCAAGTCATCATTGTCACTCATATCATTGTCACTGTCACAATTGGAACACACATAAAATACAGTGCCCCCAGGAATGCAGTCTTCGTGTGCCCATCTCTCACACTTGGTGCACTTTACCCAATCTTCACCAAGTTTCGAGTTGCTATATAGACCTAAGCAGTGAATACAAAGGCAGTCTTAAGCTTCATTCTCAGACTCAATGGGGGAAGTGCCTTTTGGCCTGCGTTTGCGTTTTTTAACGTCAGAAGAAGGGAAAAGTTTTTTCATTGATTTGTTTGAGTTTAAACGATGCTCTTTCTTCTTTTTCGTGATCTCCTGTTCCTCAGACAAAGTCATCTTTACTGGTGTATCGGTCAAAGTGGCTGATTTCCTCTTCTTTCATCCTCTGACAGTTTCTTTTCTTGGACCCGCTTTCTCCAATGGCCACACCGCCTCTGGGGAAAAGTAAAAGGCTTGAGAAGAAGTAAATGGGAGAGGAGAGTAGGTAGATGTAGATGAACTAAAGGGGCCATCTGTGTTGGTGGCAGTAGGGTCATGTCTGTCTGTGACATAAGATGGCATGAAATCAGCATCGGTAAATACATCTGGGTTCAAAGGGAAAATTCCAGTGACTCTAGACCCGAATGTAATGCTCATAGGTGTTGTTACTAAAGGAAGGCTGGAAGCTACAATACGGGGAATGTCGTATATGGTCATGGGACGTTTGTTAGTGGACATCCACGCATCACAAGAAGTTCTGATATAGGCTACTTTTTTAAAGGGCCATGAACGGATCGATCCAGGGGTTGCAATTTGTGGCTGCGATCGGGAGGGGGATTGATAAAATAGTAGCCCCATTTTCTTTGAAGTAGTCTAGGACTTGTGCTGAGAGGTGGGAGTCATGATTATCAAGAAGTAGCAGGCAGGGGTTCTCAGGAGAGCACCGCACATGAGAAACAAAATGTCTGGCATATTTATTGAAACTGATTTATGTCACCCACCCCGAGGGGTGAGCATCACCTCCACTACCTACAGGCCCATCACGAATGAAATGGGGTTGAAATTTCACTCTTAGGAAAATTAAATATGGTGGGATACTATTTCCCACAGCATTAACTGCCACAGCTAAAGTAATTAGAGTTCCTCTTTCTCCTGACGTCATCTTTCCTATCTGTCTGAAGCCCCGACGTCCCACTATTCTGTTCGGCTTTTGAACTGTAGTAATACCTGTTTCATCTACATTCCATATATCAGAAGGGGCAACATTCAATATTTTGAAAACAGCTGTAAGATTGCCAAAAAACAAAGCAATGTTGGTTCGATTAAAGCTGGTTGCACGAGCTAGACTTGTTTCTTGTGGCGATCTGATCGAGAGCTTTTTGTTTCTCTTCAGAAAAGAGGTAAACCAATCAGGGCCTGCCGTTTCACGCTCAGTCCAGGAGTCTGGAACTTTAGTTATACAAGCAACCGCATAGGTGTATGCGAATCTCCTGACTTCCCTTGGTGTCAGGCCGAAATAAATATCTGAAGCCTTCATCAGGTATTCTAAAAGCAGCTTCTCTTGCTCAGGCTCAAACACCTGCACATAAGAAGCCGACAGAAATTAGTTCGATGTCTTTGAGTAGGCCTAGAGGAAAGTGAAGCTATATAAATAAATTAATAATTAAATAAAAACACTATGGTTTTGCTTACCTTCCATGGTTTGGCATAGATAAATCGTGCCCAGGATAAAGATGCCGGCGTATCTTCCACAGGCTGTGGTGCTGCTGCCACCGGCTCTGGTGCTGCTTCCGCAGGCTGTGGTGCTCCTGGGTTGTACTTGGCACAGTATCTAGCCAGTGTTCTGAATGGTATGCCAAAATCTTGCGCAGCTCCTCTAATTGAACGATGTTCTACTTTCACTGCAAGTACGGCTGCAGGTACTTCACCCCAGGTAGTCTTCTTTGTGTATGTGTGCACCAACGTGAGATCTGTAGAAAATGTTATAAATACTTTTTTTTAAACTTAGTTATCTATTTTATATATTAGTAAATTAAGTAAAAATAAATTACGAAGCTGGTTGTGTATTTTTGTTGTTAAAATTCCTTTTCAGATTGGCTATAGAAACAAACTGGTAAGATATAAAGTATCTTCCCACGTTAAGGGGCACGTTGGCACGTAGGGCCAACATTCCCCTGCTGTATTGTGCCAATGTGCCCCGTCGCCATGTTTGTTTTTCCGACTAACCTAGCAGCGTCCTCTCCAACAAATTAATTTCACTTGATAGCTAAAAGTAACGGTTAAACAGTACTCTTTAAGAATATTATATAATAAATACTAGACACAAGAGTTATATAATTCTACAAAGGATTATGTATGAGAGAGAAAATTTACTCACAAGTTCAATAAACACAAACTCCGTCGTCCTCCTCTGTAGGCTTCGTCATACTCACTGCCACCAACGGAGACAAAAGATGGTTGATATATACACCCCCTGTGTGACTCGTGGCGCGATCCTGTACTCCGTTAGGGAACCGCAGCCGAAGGTGCCAGCGTGCCCCTGTAGCCAATCTTCCCCGGTCTACACTACCCATTTTTAACTAAATCGTTAGAGTAGTTTTAAAAAATATATTTCACATTAAAAAAAATCAGTTATTAGTAAACCACCTTTAAACAAATTTTTAGGAGTGGAAATTGCAGCGAGATGTGGGACTCATAGCGTATGTAAGTTTAGAGTTTAGATAAGGCATGCCAAACTTGCGGCCCAATCAGTGACTACGTGATCTTTTGATGAACCGATATACAATGTGGCCTGATTCATCTTATTTTAAATGTAGTTTTATAAAAATTAAAGATGATGATGACGACTCTGAATTTTCTAAAATGCTACCCCTTGAGTATTTTCAATTTTCAATGTGGCTACTTTGATCAAACGAGAGTGAGACACCTGGACTAAGAGCAATGTAACCTTGAGGGCTCTCGGTGGTGGAACAATGGTCTAGAACTCAAACATTGCGGCCCTTTTGTTTGTCTTTTCAAGTCAAGCTTTGTTCCGTCACTTCTCAAACGATGACAGTATTCAAGAGGAGATGAGCACACACTATGAAGTTGACGCTTGATCTATTGGCAAGGGGGCTGAGACTCAAGTAACAGGGCTGTATGGTCCACTGTTGTTGCATATACAGTCCTTACAGCGTACGAGTGGTAGGAACTGACCGGCCGCCATTGGCGTAGTGACAGACTAATCATTCGATGCAACACGCGTGATGTTTTGTTTATTTTCTTTTGCACTTTACAGTAAACATTGTGAACTTGTGTGAATTGTGGTACGGATACATTGCATATTTATCTTTCTATTCTTTTGCTACCTTTTATCATATCTAAAAGAACTTTTATGGATAACTGGTTAACTAAAGGCGCGAAAATAGTTAAAAAGTGGATGCTTGCAGAAACTCATAACCTGAGCATTGAATCTGAGGTACAGACTTCGGCTGATGTTTAACCTATTTTGATTCACACTTTCTTTGTTACTGAAGAACGCGATCTTTTACCAGATGCTACAGGTTTTTCTGCACCAGCTAATTGATATTTAATTAAATATTTTGTGGGGAGGGGAGGCTTGTATGAATACATATTATTTTTTACTCATCACTTAAACTGTGTCCATGTAACATGGAAAGTAAAAAAAAAGTATTAAATTTAATTCAATCTGTCCTAAAATTTGTATTGACTTGTATTCTTTGAGAAATCAGCATTTTATTCTGTTATATGTTTTATGTGTGCAGGCACAAAGAATAATGGAATGTGAAGACGCTTGCGCGTCACCGTTATTGTATTTCAATAGCGGTCCGCTCACGAGGTCACTGTTTGATAACAAGTTTACGACGCGTCAGTGATCAGTCACTGTAAACGCAGCGTGCTAGTCGCCGGGCTACTTCAGTTACAAACTCAATCATTATGAATTAAAAATTATTGAACATCAAATTCGAATGGGTATTGGGATAACGACACATACACTATAATTACAAGCTTCAAGCTTAATAATAATATTTTTTGAAGTTTATAATAATTATATTTGTTTAATAATAATGCATTTTAAGCTAATTAAGTATTTATGTTACACAGTACAGTAAAATCTCTGAACAGCGGACACCTTCCGGGTGGAAAAAAAATCGTTTTGGAAAAATATGTTCTTATATATTTTTAAAGAAAGTGTACTGTTTGAATACAGCTTAAACTAAGAAAGCAATATTATGCTGTGGATATTACCGACAACCATATAGTTTTTTTCTGCACTGTTTTCACAGGAAACAAAACTGATAATCCGCAGTGTAGGGAAAATAATGAAACTCAAACTTGGTGGATGCAGAGCAGATGACATCCAGCTCTTGAGTAAAAACTTCAATTTAAATACTTCGGAGCTGGAAGCTGAAGTGAGGCTGCTGAAAATTAAGAGGATACAAAAATTCCCTCCTACTAAAGTACATGACTGGCTAAAGTGGTTGGCAGAGTTCAACCGAAGGAAATCTTACGAAAATTTTGCTCTTCTCCTCCAAATGTTTTCAGTCATCCCAGTTACCAGCTGTTTGTGTGAGAATAGTTTCTCAAAAATGGTCATTGTAAAATAAAAGCTGCGTTCGACAGTGAAGCGAGAAAGGCTTGATTATCTGATGGTCCCATTTATTGAGCAGGACTTGGCTATGAAAACTAAAATTGAAGATGTTATTGATGATGTAAAAAGATTGTACCTTTTACCAGGAGAATGGCTCTGTAAGCGTTACACTATCTTACTTTCCAATTACAGTTTATAAAATAGGTTTAATAATAGAGGAACTTCTTAATATCATCCATTTTTTCCATCTTTAATTTTGATGAGACTACCATCAAAATGTATAACTTTAGTGAAAAAAGTTAATATAAAGCAATATTATCCTAAATAAAATAACAATAAACTGAAATCAGAACAATGTATCTTAATTTTTCCGTCGTATACCACCATTAAGCCATTATTCCAATATATCAATTTTTCAGGAGGAAAACAAAATAACAGACCATTATTGGAAAATAAAACCAAGGACAAGGCAGGTATATTATATTAATATAAGGGAAAAGGGGGTGTTAAGTTATTGCCTGGATTCTGTGACTAAGTGATGTCTTGTTGAAATAGGCCTAATCCATAATTTTCTTAGACCGCACCCCCATTGTCAGAATTCTGGCTACGCCTATGCCGGCAGGAGAAGATTTTTATTGCAATTATGTTTTATAGTAAAGATATTATATTAACAATCAAAGGTGTTATGAAAGGCTTTTAATAATACTTCCCTAAGTAATACTGTATGTTTAGCCTTTTCATACTAATTGAAAGTACAAAAAATATGAATAAAACATGTATTTGTTTCGTGGTTGTGACAACAAGCGATATTATGCTGCATGAAATAATAAATTAAAAAGTATTAAACTCACACTTTTATCTGCTTATAACTCTCAAAAAATCAATAAATGGTTTATTATAACTTAGAGAGAGATCCATACAAAATATTAGTTTCAAAACTAAAGGTTTTATTTTGTTAGCACACGCGCATGAATACAACTGAATATGGTTTGTAAGACATCATCGACCAAGCTATTTCGACCTGTTTACCATCTTTATAAATATTAAGAGAATGCACCCTTTTCTCGTTTGTAAAGCATTTTTAAGTGAACAAAGACGCCGCTTACAAAAAAAAGAAACAAACAGTTATTTTCATCAGTTATTGTTATCATTACTAGGTAAAAATGCTTAAAATAAAATAAAAATAAGAAACAAATAGTTTGTTGTGAAAGTTTTGATTGCCAAACATGACAGCAACTCAACACGTGATCTTATTGATCATATTGTTTGGTGAAAGGATACAAGAAAGTAGATCTGTTAACGTTAAGTAGATGTCAGTTACCACCACTCCTCCACTGGATGGGTTGTAGCTGAATTGCACAAGGAAGGTATATTCAGAAAATATACAAATATTTATTTACTAAAGTTAAAATAATATTGATCAAATTGTTTCTATAGGGGTCAGATTAGTTTAGCATGCTTATGTATTTTATTGTGAGGCATATTTTATTTGCGGTATGTCTAATTTGTATATTTTTTCATTTTTGCATGATTATATTTGTGTATTTAGCTTTAGAAAATTAGATTTACAAATATTTTATATTCAATTTCTTGTTATAACATCCATTTAATTAATTGAACAGACTAGAAAAATCACATGTTAGGGTTACGTCCAGACAAAATTATTTATATTACACTAAAGGCCGGTCTTATGACTCCTGGATGGAATCTGTCAAATAAATATTTTTATCTGGTTGATATGTTAAAAGTGACTGCCAGATAGCATTTATCTGCAAGATAAAATGTATTTATCCATCACTTTTTTATTGGGAGGTTTAAGTACCTGAACTTTTATCTTAAAGCTAAAATTAACATTGCCATAGTGACGCGTTGTTTTTCATGAGGTTTCACCTATCAGTATCTGTTTTTAGGTTAAAATCTTGGATCACGTGTTTAGTAGGCCCAGGCTCTAACTATATATAAAGCTAAAACATTTAATTCATACTTTTATAAAAAAAACTGACAAGCTATTTGTAGTTAGAGTTAGATAATAACCCATTATTAAAATGTGAGTACAATAAATTACATTTTGTAAACGTTGTACCAAACTATTGACCACATTTTAGCAGACACCGAAATTAGTACTTGCAAGAAAACCTAGCTACTGCGCCCATGTGACGCCATCTGTTTCCTTGCACTCATTTACCTGGCATTATTTAACAAATATTGAGCGTTGTAGTCACTATCCAGGTTGTAGTGGTAGCAGCAGAGTTCATACGCATGCACACACCAGTTAAAACCAAACCAACCTTGCGTTTTCTGTATAAAAATATATTTATCCTAAAGATAGCTATCCGGCAGATAAATTCAGTTCATAATACGCGTAAAATATTAAAGTGGCTGATAATCTTAAATGGTTGCTAACTTTAGCCTCCCGAAAGCAATATTTATCTGGTAGTCATAAGACCGGCCCTAAGATGGAAGTTAATTTATATCTTTTAATGTGGGGTAGTCTGAGTAATATACTATTTTATCAGCAATATTTCCAAGCTCTCGCTACCAGAATAACACATTATGGCTTACTTTCCTCACTTTCAAATTGAACAGGGGGTAATTTAAAATGTAGTTACTGGTTTAAATTCATAACATAAAATAAAACTTTAATATTGTAAAAGGAAATGGTCAATACCATGAATAAGGGACTCTTGTTATAACAGTCAAGGTGTAAGGAGGTACATGAACCACTCCCACTCTTGTAATGACAGTCAAGGTGTAAGGAGGTACATGAAGCACTCCCACTCTTGTTATAACAGTCAAGGTGTAAGGAGGTACATGAAGCACTACCACTCTTGTAATGACAGTCAAGGTGTAAGGAGGTACATGAAGCACTCCCACTCTTGTTATAACAGTCAAGGTGTAAGGAGGTACATGAAGCACTACCACTCTTGTAATGACAGTCAAGGTGTAAGGAGGTACATGAAGCACTACTACCACTCTTGTAATGACAGTCAAGGTGTAAGGAGGTACATGAAGCACCCCCACTCTTGTTATAACAGTCAAGGTGTAAGGAGGTGCTTTAGGCACGCCCACTCACATTTAGACATTCAATCCATACATATGTTACTTATTCACTCCATACCACTTTAGTTTTACCATATCGAAGTTAAAGAAATAATTATTCTCTAATGTTATCTTTTCTTTTATCTCAATAAATCTAATCATTATAATTGTAACTAGCCCTTCATATTTATGTTACTTTATATTCAACAAGAACCTATTTACGACATTGTTAGTAGACGTACAGTACTTTACTTACAGTGCGCCCGAGCATGGACGGTAGGGTCTATCGCCCACAAATAATAAGACACGTGTACTGAAACCGATCAGTGTGTATATTTGAGCCGGTCAAGATCCGAACCCAAGATCTCAGGTAGACTTCGTCACCTTGTTTTACATCTGCTAGCTACGCAAGTGATAGTAAGAATTTCGGGTATATTTCAATTGATTAGTGTTTGGCTGTGATGAATATTGGACTTGGATCCATATCAAAGAACTCTATATTTTCCAAACACAAACAGATGACATGATCAAATGTCTTTTTAAATTCATAATTTTTAAAAATCAATGTTTTTGACAACCTGAACGTTAGGACGCAGCTGGATGCATAATATAAAATATCATCCCATTACTTTTGATTACCCGCCTCGGTGGCGTAGTTAGCTAACGCACTAGTTTCGTGTTGAGCTGGATTGCCGAGGACAGAGAGATCAAGGTTCGAATCTCTCTCGGCTAAACTGGGGTGGTTGTCCCTAAATGGGCTTCCACTCTACCTCCATGCAAATGTGGGTTCACTTCCTCTATATTCAACCTTCCCAATTCCTAACCCATTAGCGTAATTACTAATTACTACTTAAGCGTGTAACCCAACGTAGCTCAACACTGCACTGAAATGCTAAACACATGATTAAGCCTTTAAATTTAATTATATTTACTGCCCAACTCCCTTTGTGTGACAAATTTAGTTTCAGTACAAATTAATAGACTCCGTCAAACTTACAGACCCTTCTAAACGAGGGACAAGACCGGACCGAACCAATGATGTCATTGTAACATATGGCACTAAGTTCCTCCGTAGGAGCCATATTTTATCTTGTATTTTTTTATATGATACCATTTTTTTTAAACTTATGATACTGGATCTCAGGCCCGGGCCTCCAGAAGTCCCGGGCCCGGAACCATGGTGCCAATAGTCCCCTCCTCCCTCGTGGCGGGCCTGAATGTAGCCAATCTGTCTCACCATAAATTAGTTTTAGTTTTTTTTAGCACCATGTCTACCTACACATTTGGATTATATCCTTATGTACTAATTACACTAATGGGTTATGCATGATAAAGGTTGAATTTAGAGGAATTGTATCCGCATATGCTTGGAAATAGGGTGGGAAACCATTTAGGTAAAACCACCCTCAGTACACCCGACCCAGATCTAACCACGATCTCCCCGTCATCGGCAGTGTAGTCTATTGAAATAATAGCACCTTAGACCATGTGGTCACCGAAGCGGGTTGTAAGCTAGATTAATTTTATATTGGAATAATACCAAACTTTTACTATATTAAAAATTTAAGTAAAATAATACTAACGAGAAATATTAATTTTAATGAAATCAGTTTAGACTCAATAAATTATATAATTCATGAGACAATTATTGAAACCAATATACACTAGTCAGGGAAACTCAGTGATTAATGTTATTTCATTTTCTCCAAACATGATCAAATTTAATGGGTTTTTTCGGGAAGTTTGTATATTCCTTTCAAAATAATGGGGACCTAGAAGAAGATAAAATGTAAACAGAATAACATATCCTCTAGAAGGTGTGTATGGACAAAATTTGGTCAAAATCAGTTAAATATTTGAAAATGTATAAGAGATACATACCCACAAAGAGACAAACAGAACATCTAATTTAATTAGTATTTTACCAATAGAATAGAAAAAGGGTTAAATATTCAATTCAAATTACTAAAACACACACAAAAAAATCTGTCTACAAAGGGCAAGGGGTAAGGGGGTCGTGTGAGGGTATGCCAAAGTGATCGTAGT
This sequence comes from Timema genevievae, assembly GCA_902155825.1. Taxonomy (NCBI): domain Eukaryota; kingdom Metazoa; phylum Arthropoda; class Insecta; order Phasmatodea; family Timematidae; genus Timema; species Timema genevievae. Next base: position 42,290 of record CABFWO010004600.1, read on the forward strand.
TTTTGGTTTAGCGGGTTAGGGGAAGAGCGCAGGTATGAGATCGTTGCAATGGGTGGCACAAGCGCTGATACTGCAACCAAACTCTTTGAAGTTGAATACAAACAAATTTTAAACCTGTCAGAATATGAGTTGCCTCAGGCATTTTCAGATAGGTTTTAAATAAAGCGAAGGCAGGCAGGCCCCGTTTCGCACAGATGGTTTGGAAAAAAAGATCAACCAATATAACCTTTTAGTTAAAAATTTGGAGTATTTTGAATGTGGAGTATATATTATTTTGCTGAGCGGCAAAAAAAATTAAGTTTCACCAACACTCGATATCCTATTTAAATTGTTTGATTTTATTTTCATGGGGATAAAAAGCCCTAAGGGCAAATGCATCTGTGATAATATTTTTATTTTAATTTAACGAATACTATTTTTTTGTTCATATTTGAATTTTTTTTAGTCCATTCCTATCGTGTAGGTCCCCAGGCGCACGTACCCAGTTTAGAGATTGTACGTTCCTTTGGGACAACATTTTAGTGCCTCTGGTAGGGGGGCTGCAACTTAAATAAAATATATATAGGTTATAACAATCAGATATATTTTATAACTAAATATATTTTGGTAAATGACACCTGGACCTGACACCCTTGGTTTAACAAACCAATGTACCGTACATGTACCCATGAACACAATCAACAGCGTCTTCTACAAACTCCGTATGCGTAGTCCGTCGTCCGTGGTCCGTAGAAATTGTATTCTCGTCTACACAGTCCGTATCCTTAATCAAGTGACCGTGCCAACCAATCAAATAGTCAGAAACTTCGTCCAAAATAACTCTTCGAAATAGTATTGTCCACAGCAAAGAGCAACCGCCATGCAGTCAGCTGATCAATAAAATAAGCTAAAATAATATTTTTGAGAAAATCTCCATAATGTACTCTACATAAATGTAAAATCACGATAATTATATTTATAACAGGATTTGAACTATCAAACCTATGATTAGCGACGGACCCTTTTGCTGCCATTGGTGCTTTTATTTCAATGAGCACGCAAATATTTACTTAAGTGTGATTGGTAGTCCATCTAAACCAGTCCTTAGGAAGTTAAAAGGTGGAACAACTTCTTCAGAGTACGGGCCAGAGTAAGGAAACGGAACAGGACTCTGTAGACAGAGCAATCTGATACTATAGCATCGATTTCTTACGGAACATGGACTCTGTAGACAGAGCAATCTGATACTATAAGCATCGATTTCTTACGGAACATGGACTTGCGGATATGGAGTCTGTAAGTGGGACTTAAGTGCTGGGTAATCGGCAGCTATGGTTCTGATAGCTCTAAGAAGCTGATGATCTCACACATCCATCACAGACGCTGCCTTAAACTATGAGTGATTAATGACTCTTAGCACGGGATGAATCTTGGATAGATGTAAGGTAAAGAGTTAGTGCGCTAAGCTAGGAGTCCCGCGCACGAATCATGTATCCAGGAGTCATTTTTCAAAATATATTTGAACTTGTGTAAGCAGCTGTCATCCTTTGGCTGAGCATAATTGTTTGGAATAGTGTTGCCTATAAGTCAAATATTGTATACAAAAATACATTTTAAAGAATATGCCGGGATATGTTTCATATTAAAGACACGGATGATACATTTCAACGTCACTTTACAAACAGTAGCCATTTTTCACTGGTGTGCGTTGGCAGTGTTCAAAAACATTTCGTTTGAAGTCTGTTTTAATCCGATTAAATTTTAAAATCAAGTTTATTTGTTCAAATGTTTTTAAAAAGAAAGTATTATTTGTGTATATTTAACCCTTGTACTACAACGATAAAATTCTTGGGACAAAGGTTTTTTTGTGTATTACTGAGGGCTTTGCCTAAAGATAAGGTCGGTGATGGTGGGAAACTTTATGGTCAATAAGAGATGCATCTGTGAATAAAATCTAGGAATAAAAGGGGTGTTTAGGGCCTTTATCCCTCAAGCCAGACAGGAGTTTGGAGGTTCTACCCTATAAATATTTTGAAAATTGAATGTATTGGTCCCCAACGCTGTAACCATGGGCCTCATGACACCAACTAAGCCATTTTCTATTCTGATCAATCAACTGGTTCATTTAAACATAATGTATTAAGTGTACCACGCTTACCACGCTACCATCATTTTCGTTATAGCGATAGAGTGTGAGAACCAGGGATCGACCCTCTCATATTTTTCTCGCAATCACTATTAACGAGAGAACTTTACTTTCCATACATAACTGTTTCCAGCCTGTGGCCTTATTCAAGCCATATATTTTTCACTGCCGGCTTTGCAGGCCTGTCATAGCTTCATGTACTTTAAAATCTAACATAATACTAGGACAGTCACAACATCCAGTCCCAGGCCGTTAATTCATCATTATGAAAGGGTAAACCCATATCTCACCAATTATACATTTTTCGGCCATGCTGGGAATCGAACCCGGGACCCTTAGCTAAGTAGAGAGACACGCCACTGACTGAGTGAAGGTGTCGGTTTAGTGAAAGAACTAGCAGTTTTTTTCTGATTCTTTACCGCAGAACATTTTTCTGCCTTCCTATTTCGATGCCTTACACCAGCACATACTTGAATACGACACTGCAGATGTAGTTATATATTTTTTCCTGTCTTAATTTGATATAAATACGTTGTTTATTATTTTATATGATGTCCAGATTAAAATTTCCATTTATAAAAATATTGGTGCCAGTCACACCTATCTGAAGTCTTGAAGATGCCCCTGGCCATAAATGGCTCGGACCCGTGCCCTAGAAGATATTAATTAGTAGGTTTATTTTATGGTAAATGAGGTTTGATGATTTCTTCTCTCACATATAATAGATTAAAAAATATATATCTTTAGAAAATGTATGTAGTTTAAAAAATTATAATTACAATTGAGGTTATAATAAACTTTTTTCTTCATATAACGATATTTTTAATTTAATGTCTCCAGAAGATATTCTAAGTTTTTGGAAACCATGAATAGGGTTCAATACTTCGTTCTCCTTCACATAACCTTATTTTAATCGGATGAGTCTAGAAGCTATTTATAGGTTTTTAAATCAAAATTGAGTATCTATGCTACTTTATTATTTACAATTTTTTTTTTACTTTCTCATATTAAGAGAAAATATTGTGAGCGTAAAAAATATCGATCTCGAGATTTTGACAAATTTTTACATTTTATGTGAACACGAACCGAAAAGAATGGATTAAACAATTTTGTCTGTCTCCATGTCTGTCTGTCTCTCTGTATGTTTGTCTGTTTGTCACCACGGATCCAAAACGTTTTGACGGATTTTGTTCAAACTTGACATTTAGATTTTATATAATAATAATCATCACAAAACTGTTTTTGTTCATCCTAGCCCTTCAATTAAGGGTAGTTTACTGAAGCGTGATTTTTTTCACTACCAAATATTTCGAAAATGGCTCTAACGATTTGGTTACAAATAAGTTTTTAGGGATTTTTAGTCATAATAATGAGATTATATATATTTATTTTGGGGGTAAAACATCATTTATGGATAATTTACTTACAACAAATTATAGAAAATTTAATTTTTTTTAATATTGACCTTCAAGATTGAATTCAAAATGAGAATCTGTAAATAGTTTTTCATTATATGAATACTTTTTAATTTTTACAAATAAATTATTTTAGAGTAGCTTACAAATATATATATATATACTTTTTAATTTAAATTTTGTTAAAACTATTTAAACAATTTGGTTTAAAGATTATATATAAGGTTTAATTATTGTGATCATCAAGTGTGTGTGTTTGTTTTATGAGTAAAACATATTTATGGGTAGTTTACTCAAAGACTATTTTTGAAAATTATATTCGAGGCTATAACACACAATATGAGAAAGTTTGTGCGATTGTGTCATACCATTAATTTAATTTGCTACATCGAGAAGCTATTTGGAAGTTTTTTTTTGTGATTTTGCTTCCTTAACAATCACAAAACTGAATCATTCTATTTCAGCTTGGATGCCTATAGAAACTATTTTGATATTTTCTTTATAGTGGTTGAATTTGTCGTCCACACCACATACGACATTTCAGAAAAATATGTAAACACGGAAATGTTTTATTTTAAATGGTTTCTTTTATAATAATTTTAAATATGTAATAAAATATGAGCCATATCAGTAGTGACGTGGTCTAAGGCAGTGTTTCCTAAAGTGTGGTCCACAGGATCCCAGGGTGTTTAGTAATAATAATGAATAAAGAACGTTGATCACATAAAATATGTAAATTTGTAATGCAAAAGAATAAATATGAAAACCCATTATATTCTCTATTTATTTTATTTGTAAATACTATTCACATAGCCAAGAAAACCTGTATTAACCTTAAATCAACAAATATGAAATATTATTTATCAATAATAATTTTATAATTTTTAAAAATAGTCAAAAAATTATTAATTGATAATTCAATGTAATTATATTCATTTAATAAATTACTTTTTGTTTTGTAATTTTAATGCAGCAAAATTTAGTTGCCAGAAATTTTTATTTAATTATTTAGCACCGCGTCTTACTACCCGTTCGGGTTATACACTAATTTTCTAAAAAAAAAGTTTCTCCTGCAGATCTTTCAAACAATGTCCCCAGATTCTCCCAGGTGCCCGGCGGTTTCCCCAATGCACATTACTTACAATTGGTGGTCCTCTGTCCCCAAAACTTCAAGAAACACTTTTTCAAGGGCGTCATTCTAGAAACAGACTGGACTGCTGCGGACGGGACCTTATGGTTCTAACTCCAGTCAGGTACACTGGGGGTGGAATGTCCTATCTTCCACGGAAATGCTGGTACACATCCTCTAAATAGCACCTTACTCATGTCTACACCTTTAGTTTAAATATGCTGATAGTCCGACCGGGTAGTAAGAAGCGGTGTACATACAAAAAATAAGCTGATTACATCATAATTACACACAGTAAAAATCACCAAACTGAAATAAAACCAAGAAAATGTATAGAGGCCTATGTGAAAATTATAAGATATTTACAAAAGTTTATCTCATGTATTTATATATTTATTTAATTATTTATTTACTATCAATAAAAATCAACAGTTCTCACCTAAGATTCTTGATTCCCTTTGACACACGATGATACTTTATTTTGTGTTCAGACAATTTGAAAAATAATCGCATATTTGTTTGAGAAGTTAATGTGTTTTCTGACACCTTTGTCCAATCGATAGCACATCTATTTACTGACCGTAAGAACCTTTGGATCAATTACCAGTCACCCAGCTGAAATCTAACACAGTAACAATTGCTTTATTCCCTTAGAATCAATAATTGGTCAATTTTTAATCTGCAGTTTGGTTTATAGGATTGTCTTAGCAGTTAATAGTTTGTACACAGCGCCATAAACTGAGATCACCCACCCTACCCCCCTAAATTTAGGTCCTATATATGTCATTAAATATGTAGAGCTATTAACTAAATACTGTTCTCAATAAAAATTAAATGTATTTTCCAATTAATATATTTTTAATGTATTGTGATGTATGCACAAAAAATAAATAATTATTGATCAATATAAATTTGTTTATTTTAAACAAATCGTTATGTTATTAAATTGTATTATGTTTATAAATGTTCATAAATTATACCTCCCCTACCCCCTAGAGTTTTTTTCTTGCCTAGTGCCTGTCTGTACATACAATAATTTTCAATATAAAAACGAATACAAGTGTGTAATTTCCACGCATTCATCCCAGCGTCAGCTACAACAAATACCAGTTGCTTTGAAACCTCATTAACTATCTCCACCGGGCTTCTAGTAAAAATAAACTTTCTTGAGGTCGTCATTAATATTATTTTACTATATACAGATAGGCCAACATGCCTAATTACACCGTTCGCTTACGGTGTAGGCAAGAAATTGCATATAGCTAAAAATAAATAAAAAATAACTCCATACCGGATCCATCCTAACTAAATTTCTCCAAATTTCCCTACCCTTGTATACTTCCTTCGCTTCAACAACATCCATACACTGAGCTATACATGCTCTTTTATTCTTAAAACTCTTTTAAAGTTTCTCTTTTTCACACATTCATCTACAACATTTAGCCACGTCTTATATGGCCCAACCCTTCCTTTTGATAGACACACTCTAACTTCATATATTTGCTTCGTCACTCGCTCCACACTCATCCTATCAACATGCCCAAAATGCGGCGCTAAGAGACGTCCAGGTTGGCACTAAGTGCACCTGGGGAGTATGCAACACATGCAACACGCCACGCAAACCAACACAGGCAACCACTCCCTCACCTGACACACACGATGGTGGCAATTTCTTGTGGGTACCTGTTGTCGGGAAATTAAATGTCTGTTATTGGTCATAGATTACACCACACTCCATTTATTATGTTCTGAAGACTGATGAGTTGCCTACCCCACAGGTGCATTCAGCGCCAACTTTGACGTCTCTTAGCGTGATCCCCCCCCCCCAGTTCATTTCGTGGAAATATTTGTATTATCACCGTCTACAACTTATATAATTTTTTACCTGGAGCTCTGAATAAACTTGTATATATATGACAATTGTTTTAGTAAATTTTGTGTCAAACCAAAAATGTATTTTTATTTGAATTTGGTTGTAGGCGAGTAATATTTACCTTAAATGTTCACTTTTCAAAACACAAATCTAACTTTCAGCACTACATTACGAACCAACATTACAAATGAACTTGAAACTATTTGGATGCTCCTGCTAAGTATAGTGGTCTCAGAAAAAAGCGCTAAGAACCCTTGTGTTAGGTTTGTGGGTGCGCCCTTAAACTTCAATAACAAATAAATAATCAATAAGACCTACAAAAAGACAAGACAAACAAACAAATTATACTACAGAGTCGTACATGTTTTTCTATGTAGTCAATTATAGTTTAGAACTAAAGTTTCAATGATAGGTAAATTGCACTTTAATTAACGTTTCTCCAAAAATCAACAATAAAGTGTTAGGCTAATTATCATGTAAAATACTTCCCAGAGACCCATTTTTAACCAAATTGTTTAAACCATTTTCAAAATATTTTCAATATCCCAAGAACGAGTGACTAAAATATTACACTTAATTGAATATTTCCTGAAAATTATCACTATTATCATGTAAAACCCTCACCAGATATCCATTTTGAACACAAAATCGTTAGAGTCATTTTCCTAAAATCGCGAATTTTCAAAATCAATCATCACAAAAATTCCCTTAGTTTTATAGTTAGAATAAAAACCACGGTTTTGCCTCGAGGTATGACCATATAATATCCAAGCCCTAAGTGCTAAGTTGTATTGAAATCCATCGTACATTTTAGGTTGTAGCCCCAGGTACAGACAGAATTGTAAAACCCAAATATTAATTTATCGTATTTATCGTATTTATTTTAGGGTGGTCTATTAATATCCAATTTTTGAAAGCTCTGTTCCAAAAACAATAGATTTTGAGAAAGGTGTGTTACGATAGTGTCATATCAATTATTCATGTACCGTATGGGAATTGAAATATATTTTTTCATGTTGCAGAGAAGTTTCGCTTGCTATCTTAAGGTTTTAGCACAACCTTTAACAATAATGCTTGGGATTTCACCCCTGAACTCAATTTTTTTTTTTGTAGAAAAAGAAACAGCCATAGGTTGAATGTAACTAGGATACAAAGACACCTGCTTTTCAATAACAAGACATGGCATAGTGTATGTTATGATTTAAATTAGTTTTTTTCACCTTTTAGGTTGTATGCATTTAAATTATTTCCCTAACTAATTTGATATTAATACAATCTCAACGATATATACGACGTTAATTTCAAGATTTGAAGGGGGCTCTACTCATACGATTTTAATTGACACATCAAAATCCGTGAAATGGTTTTTAAAATATTCTCAACTGAATTAATTAAAGTTATTATTGCTCTATCTAGAAGTAGTGTGGCTTTAACTAATATATGAAAGTGCGATAAAGAAGTACTTTTATAATATTTGTTTTTTGATTTGATTCTTCTTTCTTATACAGAATTTGATTGTGGAAGCAAACCAGATAGGTAACTTAAAGGAAATATGGATAGTCATTTTCAAGACATGAGTATTGACTAAGACAGTTTTAGCGATCTTGTTTATAGCAATGCTAACATCAGTTGACTAGAGACTAGGCCAATCAGCAGAGACTATATCACTGTCTAAATTAAAATAATTACAATGGGAATTATATACATAAAGTAAGATAGGCATTGTACGGTTTCTTAAAATAAGGCAAAATTAGTTCAATAAATAGGGGAGGATGAGAAACCAAAATATTATACGAGTATAAATTTGGGATCTATGTGCTACCGAGCGATTGTGGAAATGAGCGAATGTAAAGTAATTATTAAAATTTTCAACCATTGATTGGGAGTGGAGGGGGTGAATAAGCGATTGATTAATATTAATTTGTTATCAAAGATGTTTATTCCAACCCAGAAACTTTAGATTTTATATCCTAGATCATATCTTCTGAACACACCATTAATATAGTTAATAAGGGAGATAAAAACTGCACTGTCCCTAGAAACTCTAGCCCCACTATCACATCTTAAACATTATAAATTGATCATTCATTCACACAAACATTAGTAATTAATTAATTATATTTAAGACCTCAACATTTTGGCAATAATATCAAGAAATAACAATTGTATGTACTCAGAATATAGAGATCTACTAGATCTGATGTTTGAGAGAGGGTCACAATACATGTGGTCAAGGTTTTATACAGGGATGTTCTATGGTGATAGTCTGCTTTGGCTCTAGTCTCCCGTACAATGGGCTGTCCAATAAAGAAAAATCATTTCCATCAACAGAAATATGAAAGTAAGATTAATTATCAAATATTGTTCCTAATTTTGAGCAAAACTTATTTTAGCATTGAGTCTTACTACTCATTCTGGTTAGTCACTTAAGTATTAATTCCGCTAATGGGTTAGGGATGAGTAAGATTGAATTTAGAGGAACTGTAGCAGCCTTTGTGTGGATAGAGAGAGAGAGGGAAATCATTTACGAAAAATCACCCTTAGTATACCTGACAGAGATCGAAACACGATCTCCCCATCATTTGGCAGTTTAGTCTATTGCAAGAGCATTGCCTTAGTCCATACTGCCACCAAAACGGGTCAAAACTATTATTAAAGTTTAAGATATTTACCCAGATAATATTACAGGGCAGAGAATTCAGGGAAGAAAATATTGAGAAAAAAAAATTAAATATAAATATTAATAGTATGTAAGCTAGTATCTACTACACCAGCATTTAGTATAGGCCTACCAGGGCCAATTCCTCACACGTGTTGTAAGGGATCTATAACCGTAAATGGTAGCATTATGATTTGGAATCACTGAACAAACATAGATCCTTTTATTTTATTCCCTAACTAAAGAACGTTTTTGAGGACTTTAGATACAAATTAGAAGGAAGAGGGATATTTCGCGAAAAAAAGGTAGATTTAAAAGATTGTGAGCATTTTATTACTACCAGAATAAGACGTAGGCCTATGTACTGTACAGTACAATGGTATTGAAGGATTTAAGCACCGATAGTTGAGATTTTAAGATAACAATGTCGTTACTAAAATCTTTGACATGAATAGAGTTATTTGTGACCATGCTAACCAGGGAATTAAATAGGTGTATAATGGCAAGCTCCCGGTCGTCCGAAGACGTGCTCAGTGATACCTACTTATTAGATAGTTGAGGAATGTTTACAGTATAATCAGGCCTACATGTAGAGAGGATGAAGAATATATTTGTATAATGGTACTAGCTATTTTAAAACAACGTTATCATTATAGGTGGGAACTCCATTTTCACCATTAATTCATACTTTTCATCATTAGTTTGAGGCAGTCTAAATGAAATCAAGGGGAGAAATTCCCAGAGCACAAAATAATTTGATAATATGTAGAAACAATATTTTCATTACAGAAATTCCAAATTATAAACCCTAAGTAAACATAATCATAAGTTATATAAATATAACAATACGTTTCTGGGGGATTGGAAGGGGGGCGGGGGGGTTAGAAAATAGGGTAGGCCCATATCATATACGAATGAAAGGGTGTTTATTTTTTTTGCAAAATATTTACTTCATTGTTGGTAAAAGTAACTTAAAGTATAAGCGAGACCTTTGGTTAATGTCTAGTGAATGATTTCAGACATTTAATATGTTCAGTAGCCCCTGACCATAGACTTCTCTCATTAGTAGGCTCATCATAATTCCTTATGACATAACGTTACGGGAGGAGGGAGGGGTGTATGTTTGTAAAAAGTAGGACATTCAATAACAAAATATTTTATTTAAAAAAAATTGAACTTTCAATAGTTCTTCATTGAACCCTCAAAAAGCTTTTAGGTTGGTGTAGAGGTGGAATGCATTTCATTTGCTCATACCATGAGCATTTTTTGGACAAACATTTTTGTTTTAGGACCACGTCTTACTATCCGTTCGGGCTGTACCCTGATGTACTAACTACACTAATGTAATAGGTATTAGGAAGGTTGAGTTTATAGGAAGTGCACCCACATTTTCGTGGAGGGAGAGTGGAAAACTATAAAGAAAAAGCCACCCTCATTACACCCAACCGGGATCTCCCCATCTTCTGCAGTCTAGTCTATTGCGAGAGTGACGCATTAGGGTGAGTGCATGCCGAACAGAACTTTGTTCCTGGACAGAGAAAACCAGTCTGCACGGAGCATTTGTACTGCATTTGTTCGTAAATTTCGTTTTATTCTTAGAATTAAAAAAAAAAATTACTTTGAAAATATTTATTAAAAATGATAAACATTATCTTTAAGAGCAGTAGTGACGATAGTGATGAAAAATAAGTGGTGGCAAAATTTTACTTCTTAATTAGTAATAGATCTTAACCGGTGTTCCGTGAACTGGTTACAAGTGTTCCGTCAGTGAAAGATGTCACATGACAACAGTTCTGAGTGACGTTAGCTACGGTGATTCTAACAAATGAAGACTGCTACGCGTGTTGACTTCTAAGTCTAGAGGATATTTTATTCTTTAAATTGAAACTTGACACCTGGACACGAATGCTCCGCCAATTTTTCTTATAATTAAAAGTGTTCCATGATTTCCAAATGGTTAAGAACCACTGATTCAGACATTTAGGCTACACTGCATATCCTATCAATTAGAAGAGACAAAGGCTGGGAGGATTTTGTGAGAACTTTGAAACCTTATTTATTAGTTTACTATTATTTAAGTTTGACGGGAACAGATGAACTAAACTTTAATAATTAGGGTGCAAATTATCTTTTTAGTATAAGCTGAAAACGCAAACTCCTCACTACATTCTTTTAATTCATGAAAGGATTTAAAAAAAAGTTCAGTCAGAAATAAAACAAATCGAAGATTAGGTCTGGTTAAGTTCTGTCCCAGGGTCTATATTGTAAGTGTGCATAGTTTCAGCTTTCTACATCATCTCTAGAGGCTTCTGGATGGTGTGGAAAGACACACAACACACATACACACAAGAAAATTGTGTACACATATTTATATCGCTCATCTTCTTCCTATAATAACTCAGTTAGCATTGCACCTGTATAGGAAAAAGTGGAAGTTAAATTGATAAAAGAAGAAATAAAATGCGTAATGAACTACATTGAAAGTGTACCTTAACCTTGAACCAACCAATCCGAGCACTACTCACATCGCACAACCTCTCTCAAAAACCAACCAATTGGTTTCTTGTGTCTGGTCGGAATGAAGTGGGGTATGCATCGTGTGCTCCAGTTTCCTTACATGGGTTTGTGTCTACAGCTTGTGCTTGTGAAGAGATAGGAGTGAGTTGCGGTGTGTGGTCTACTCGGCATGCACGTACCCTTGGTCAAACTTATTTTACGTAAAATATTCCAGTCTTCCATTACCAATAAAACCTCAGGAGTTTGCGCCATGGGTATGCTGTAACAGTCAAACGCACAGAACAAAAACTGGCGCTACAGAACAGACGTGCTCGTGTTTCCAAAACATATTCTTTCTTGTATCTGAATAACTAATTGACTTTAAAGGTACACGAACTTGCTTGGGTGGCTAGATGGTCTAAGGTGCTACTCTCGCAATAGACTAGATTGCCGAAGATGGGGAGATCGGGATTTGATCCCAGTAAGGTGTACTGAGGGTGGTTTTCCTGAATGGTTTTCCACTCTCCTTCCATGCATATTTGATTACACTTCCCCTAAATTTAACCTTCCTATCTCCTAACAAATTAGTGTAATTAGTTTATGGGCGGATAACCCCAAAAGGTAGTTATAGGTGGTTCTAAAAAATTACACTATTTATTCAATCGGCAATTGCCGATCTCAATCAACGCGCCTATGCCGATGGTTACATGAAAGACTGGATGCATGGTCAGCCTACTCCTTATACGTTTTAATTCGAGGCTTGAACCAGGAATACCTAATATGCTATGCAACCCACATAGCACTCTCGATCACCACAGGGATAATCCCCCATACGTACAACATAATACATAAGTATAAACATACATACATACGTATAAACATACTAACATACAAACATATATATACCTATACATACATATACATACATGCATATACATACACATGCATACATATACATACATACATATACATATATACATACATACATACATACATACATACATACATACATACATACATACATACATACATACATACATACATACATAACTTACATACATACATACATACATACATATACATACATACATATACATACATATACATATATACATATACATACATACATACATACATACATACATACATACATACATACATACATACATACATACCTACATACATACATACATACATAATCACGCCCTTCCCTTAGGGGGTAGGCAAGAAACTGTACATGTAGCTGAAAAATAATTCCAAACTTAATCCGTCCTCAATAACTTTCTCCACACTTTCCTATCCTTGCACACTCCCTTCGTTTCAACAACATTCATACACCGAATCATACCTGCTCCTTTATTCTTAAAACTAATGATGTTTCTCTTTTTCACACATTCGTCTACCACATTTAGCATCCTTTGAACATGCCCAAACCAACGTGAGACGCTTCTTTCACAGTGACCTATCGGATTCCCTTTCAAACCACACTCCTAAGCACCAATTCATAACTGACTGTCCATACGAGTTTGTCCACAAACATTTCCTAGACATTGCATTCCAACCACATTTAACTTACTCTTGTGTTTCTCCTGACTAACCCAAATTTCACATCCATATAACAATGTTGGCGTTAAACACACTTTTATATATTGCCATGTTTGCCTCATTTGATACTACTTCATTATTTTTAATAGTCTACATATATCCAACTACTATCCTAAATTCACTCCCTCGTCTATCAATTTCACCAAATATCCTTCCAATTTTATAGGAATAAGACCGTAGCCAGCAAATAATTTCAGGGGGGGTTTGGTGGCCACATCTCCCAATTGCCGGAGGCTAGAAAAAATTCAAAATATTAAACACCTATAGAAGCTCTCTCAAGTGCTTTTTATGGTAACACAGCCCCATAATTTGTACTTTTGCCTTAATTTTGATATTGTTTGAACCATAAATAAAGCCTTATATAGTTAAATTTTGGGGGAGGGGGTTGAAGCTCCAATCCCCCCTCCTGACTTCGGCCTTGTATAGAGCATTCTGCCCAGATACACAAAATTATTCACGTGTTCTAACATTTTTCTATTTATATTAAGTGGACAGTCATTTCCTGATCCGTCCTTATCAAAACTATCAACTTAGTTTTGGATACATCTATACGAAGATCCTTTCTACCTGCCATCACATTCAAACAATTTAATGCATTCTGCAAGTTACTTCCATTCTCACTCATTAATATGGCAACATCTGCTTAGAGTAGCACTCTTACATTCACATTGTCCATTTGCACACCAACCACGGCCACACAAGCGTTCCTCATACACTTACCCATGAATCCATTAAACAAACATGAAGACATAATACAACCTTGTCTAGCACCCCGTCCACTTAAAGCTCCATCCACCCTAACGCACGCTTTACTTCTATCATACACCATCATAATTGCATTTAATAACCATTCATCCACACCATACTCTCTCAGATCATTCCATAACAAATTCCTATGCACTCGATCTTACGCTTTCTCCATCATATCAACAAATTCACAATACACTTTCTTCCTTACTGCCATGCATTTCTTAATCAATTGTTCCAATGCAAATAATATGTGATCCGTTCAACCTCCATCCAGAAAGAAACAACAAAGCACACCCCAAATCTTGACCGCAGTTTTTCACGCACCCTCCCAAAAACTTTGCCTGGAATACTCAACAAACTAATTGCCCAATAATTGTTAAATTCACTCTTACTGCCTTTGCCTATGCTCAAAGGAACAATGACAGCATTCTTCCAGTCATTAGAAACATTCAAAATCCCAGTAAACACACTAAACAAATCACACAATCTGGCAGCTAATAGCATGCTCCCACACTTTAGCATTTCACTTGTGACCCCATCTGCACCCACAGCTTTGACATTATTTAACACTTTCATAGATTTAACACCTCATCCCCATTAATTATTTCACTCATCATAACATTTTCTCTATTTTCAGCCACTTTCTTTATGTTTTCAACAAACAATTATTGCTCAAAATATTCCTTCCATCGCTTTCCCAGATAATCTCACCAAGTCCATTCTGAATGACATAGGTCTTTCCTTACACTCCTTGTTTTGTTCTCTTTACCCACACCAAGAACAGCTTCTTATTTCCTTAAAGATCATTCTGCATTCTTTATCCTTCTTATACTCTCATTTGATCCTTACTCTCCTTTAATACTTTATTTGCATTTTTATTTTTCTCCTTGTATATTTCCAACAACCTCTTACTTTCTTTTTCACTCTTCACAGCAATCATTCGGTTGTATGTTTCTTTCTTTTCCTCCACAGATTATTTTACCTATTCATTCCATCATGCATCTCTTTTTAAATTTCCCACCATCGCAGATCCGTACACATCTTTCAAGCACTCAACTACGGCATCTTTTATTTTGTTGCAAGCACTTTTCAAATCATAATAATTTATTTAGACATTTCTTTCGTTCTCTTTTAAAGTTAATTTCTC
The DNA here is from genome assembly GCA_902155825.1 of Timema genevievae. Lineage (NCBI taxonomy): Eukaryota > Metazoa > Arthropoda > Insecta > Phasmatodea > Timematidae > Timema > Timema genevievae. Next base: position 57,489 of record CABFWO010004600.1, read on the forward strand.
GCCCAGCCATCTTTCATATTTTTTCATCTTTTCATCTTTCTCTCACACTTTTATCATGCACTTTTTCCACTCTCATTATTACTTGCTTAATACTCTTACGCTGCTTCCTCACAAACTTCCTACCTAATTCAAATACTGAGATCACTAGAACGTGATTCGTTCCACATTCAGATCCACGCACAGCTATAGTATGCCCTACTTAACTTCTCAGTCTCTCATCATACACAACAAAATCGATCTCAAATAGCCTCTTTACCATATATACGAGTGAAGATATTTGTGCTTAAACCATGTGTTCGACACAAATAAACCCTTTTCTTAACACAGGCTCACTCACTCATTAACATTCTCGTTTACTATGTCATCACATCACCATACCTTCCTATCACTCTCTTAATTCTCTCTTTGGCTACCCTCCCATCCATTCATATCTCCTAGCAAAATAATTCTTTCCCTCGGTTCCCATATATTCAATACTTCATTGAGCTCGTTCCAAACCTCCGTTTTCCCATTCTCGACTTCACCCTTCACCGGAACATACCTAGCAAACAACATAGCTATACAAATCCCTATTTTCATTCGTACCCATCTAAGCCTAGATGACACCAACTCATACCTTATCACAAACAGCTTAGCTGTTGAGCTTGAGATTAAATCTACTCCCTGACTTCCCCTTACCCATTCATCCACACCTGACCAATGTTCCAAGCTACCATTACTTGTCATAAAAACATATTTCCTTTTCCACTTGGTTGCACCTATATATAGAATATCCACTTTTCTTACAATAATTTCTTCTAACAGTTCATTCTCTTTACCACACACTCCTCTCACACTCCATGTTCCATTAGTTCATGTTCCCGCCAGCTTGTCAAAAGATTGGCCCTTCAATCTAAACCTCAGTTGCCCAGCATAGCTTTGGTCGTTAGAGACTAATATTGCATAGTTTCTTTTAGTAGTCAGTTTAGAGTAGACCAGGCTACCAACCTTGATCGTAGCCGCACCCAAGGCAGTATTCATTGTTTACGGTGAGAATGCTGTACCGATAGGTGTTGGAACATTTTAGCAGGTACGTCAAAAGTACAATCGTAGCTCAGTATGGCCCTGAGCGCACTTGAACTGTTCCTACAAACCAGTCAGTATTCCTAGAATAGCTTAAAACCAAGGCTTTATTGCCATATAAATTAGTGAGCAGGAAGATAGGTAGCAGTTAATTTTTATAATCAGCTTTATAGATTCAAAATGTTGTGACAGATGCTCTTGTCCTGTAAAATCAATTTGGCCAAGTGTCAAACATAAGATGGACAGTTGGGTATAGATTGATTAAACTTTTTTGAATCTAATGATAGCATATGGTGATGTTTTTGAAAATAATACATTCCTGGGAATATTTACTTGTGAAAACCAAAATACTCCATTAAGCCATAAAAATACAACTAGACCAAAATAGTACGTGCCATATTAATTATGTGTTAATAATCATTTGCAAAAATAATAACGAATTTCCGGTCTATAGAAGATGGTTCATTATCATTCAAAACTAACTGTTTCTTTTTCAACCCAGTTATTTTTTCTGACTACACGTTAATTAAAAAAAAAATTCTGCACTCGGGGATAATTAAAACATGCCTTGGGCCAAGTAAGATGAACAAAAGTGTGTATTCCTAACAACAAATTCTTTCTCGGGTCTGTATTTCTTCTTCCATTGCCGAACAAGTATTCCATATACTCAACATACTAAGCAACAAGACAGTATATCCATTCTAAAACTAGCAGCCATGAAAACATTTACTTTATTCTGATTTTTGTTTGTTTGTGGAATGGTAGAAGGATTTAATAGCTGTACTGTCGATCTCAAAGTTAATTTATTGTAATAAATGTATACAAACAATGTGTATAAATATATATTAGTTATCTTATAGTTATAAATAACATGTATATGCAGTGTATATCAGTCCACTTTATTGGCACTATGTAGATTATTAGATAAACTTACACGATGAAAAGGACACAAAGAAAAATTTACTCTGATTACGGATACCACGGTCACTGTACATTTGTATTAACTAATTTAAATATAGTTGAAAAATGACATTTTGATACGAGAATCAAACCCAGGACATTGGGATTAGCACGTCAATACTCCTAAAACTTTGCCATACAGTAATCAGACCCTACACAAGGTAATAAACACTTCACTCATATCTTAGGGCAGAGTCTGTGATAGACGTGTAAATTAAACGACTCCTAGAGCATTGATTGAATTACAGCCACCGGTGACAAGGCCAGCTTTTTGCTGCCGCACGTACACGATAAAATGTTCAGGGTTGGCGATGTATACAAACCTTAAAACTGATTTGTTTTTGGTTACAGCCGTCACTGGACACATCTTTCAATTAAGTTAAATATATTTGAAAAATTAAACCAGGACAAGGGAATCCAGCCCGGGACTTTTGGCTTATCACGCCAATGGTCATAATACTGTGATATCCAGTGATGAAACACTTCCGCACACCCCACTACACACCCGAACACACTATTTTATTTTATCACCGCGTCTTTCTATCTTTTCATGTTATCCGCAAAACACACTATCACCTTGCCACATACTTACACACTTACAAACACTCTCACAAATAAACTTCATCTTACCCCTTCAAACACATACACACACATATACACACTCTCAACCCCCCTCATACACACTACATTTCACACATACACTATTTTCCACACACAATCTATATATATATAAGGGATTCCCAAAGTTTAACCGGTGGGACATCTGCAGCCCTAGAGCTTCTTGTGTGCGGCTCGCGACCGTTTGAGTGTTTATTATTATTTAATATAAAAGTGTGATATTTGATAAAAGCAAAAGTATTATAAGGGACAAAATCTGATATTAGGTCCCAACCAATATTAATGAATATGTTTTACAATACTATTTTTAATGAAAAAAAATTAAGTCAGAAAAACATTTACTATATTTATAATATTAATATAATTAGAACACCCTAAATTATGAATCATATAATTTTTATACAGCTCACACTAAAAAAACATTAGGGTGGTCCCGTTTCCTCAGCTACATTTTATCAAATTGTAAAATTGAAATTGTATTGATCATTAGATACAAATAAATATTAAAAGTTTAATTTTATAGGAACATGTGAACTTTAAGGATTAAATCGACCAAATTTTGTCCCAAAGTTTCGGCTCATGCTGGTTCTATTGTACAATAATCTCTCCTAGCAAACAGTGCGCATGATACAACAAAGAGTTGTTTGTAATGAAACAAGATCAAAATACAAGATATATCTTCTCCAAATTATTAATATTAGTCTAATATAAACTTATTTTTTAAGAGTAGATTTTAACTTGACGATCCCAATATTTAAATAAGTGGGTGAATGTATGTATTCATGTCAGCTCTTCAAATGTTGGTGGGTTAGGTGATATATAACTATACACATCTGGACATTTTTCCCTCTTTTTTAACTCGGTTTCTAATAATTAACCTGAGTCCTAAAATTCAAATGTTTAAAGTTTTATCCATCTGTTTATTACATTCATTTTTACTTTCTCGCTATCTTACAGGTAGAGAAAGTATTGTGATCGTCAAAATAAATCGATCTCAAGATTTTGATGAATTTCGACGTTTCATGAGCACCTAAATCCGAAAAAGTAGTTTTTGAATTTCCATTTGTCTGTCTGTCTGTACCTCCAACTAGAACCTAAATTATTTTACCTATCGGCTTAAAACTTGCTATCTAGGGTTTTCATAGGGTTGCCCCGAGGGGTTTTTGGAATTGGATATCTAACCCTAGAATTAAGGGTAGTTTACTAAAGGGAAGAGAAAAAATATATTTTATCAAAATATCCTCAAAGATTTTGATTAAATTTCATCTCTAAGCATTGATCAATATTCTATAAACAAAATGGCTACTCTAGTTTTTTCAGCAAACTGACTTTAAGGGTTCCGGTCCGATGTGTAAATTCTCATTTTTTTATCACATCTCCGAAACTATTTGAGATATGAAATTAGTTATCATTGCATATATGTAGGTCTATTTATAATACAAATATTTTATTTGAAACTTTTTTTATAAAACCAATAATGTTCAAGCTATACGCAAATATATATAT
>CABFWO010004601.1:0-27334 GCA_902155825.1 Timema genevievae
CGTTGAAAACAGCAAACCGCTACAGACGCTCGAACAAGCCAGGAACACGTAAGGGAGGCAGGACGATACCTTGCACTCCCATGCTCACTGAGTTTAAGAACCGCAAGGTTTAAATAGTGTTTCTAGTCGCTTAGGGTTGGAAGGGGGGGATATTCACATTGGTCGGTGGCTTCCAACGATTATTTTTGAAGCATGCAGACGAGCACGTAGTCCTTGATCAGACTAGGATTGGTGGGCTGTCTCCAATACGCACTGCAGTGATGATAGAGATCTGTTTGATTGGTGTATGTGACGTACAGACATCATGTGGTGAGTTGGTGGTTGGTTTCATCTTGCACGCCGGACCCCAGGATAGTTTCAGTTAGTTGTTGTTCTCGGCTAGTTTCGAAAGGATCTATTAGACTTGTCCGCTCGGAACCTCAGCTGTTGGCGCGCGATGGATTGATCTACCTGCTCTTCGATTTAGGACACGAGATGTGTAATCCAGTATTGAAGGTTGTTCTAGCTAGAAGATACAATTGGTAAGTACATGAACAGTTTGTGATTGTGGGGAGTTTATTCTTGTTTGATATCATTTTTAATATAGACTTAGTCTACATAGGACTACAATAGAGAAGCTTACTACTGCAGGAAGTTTATTAATATTGAGGTTTCATATGGAGTGGGTAGTATGACTCTTAAGGAAAACCTTTGCGTCACGCTTAAAATGGGGTGTAGTACGATGTAACATGTGACAAATGTTACAATGGTGAGGGTGACCTTGGTAAGGACTGGAAAGGGGGAACATGTCAGGACAACTCAAGTCCAGTATTATCCTCAGTATTGTGGTGGGGGTGACCTTGGTAAGGATTGGAGAGGGGGAAATGTCAGGATAACTCCAGTCCAGTATTCTCCTCAGTATTGTGGTGGGGGCGACCTTGGTAGGGACTGGGTGCTATGTCTATTAAATAAGTTGGTTTATGAGTCGGGTTCGTGTATATAATTAATCAATTGGTTGATCAAGTGAACGTTAAATAACTTAAATAAAATAATAGCAACACTTTAAGGTGTTTCAGGAGATGCGTCAAGCTCAGAGTATATAATATTTAAAACATTAACTCCAAAAAATATAGATATTTCATAGTTTTAACATTACTAGAATTGATGTTCAATATTCATTAAATTAAATGATATATATATATAAACACAAAATCCTCCCATGTTTAGTCGTTTGTATGTAAATTAAATATACCAATGGTATCAGGTATCAGATTTGACTACCGACACATACGAAAAATAATTGTCGGTGAAATAAGGGTTTCCTCTTTCATAGCTATGACTTAACATCTGAGAGCGGGTGGTTTTTCAGTTCTGGAGCTGAGCTAGGTAGTAAGTGGTGTGCTCATACAATCAGTTGGTTTAATTGGTCCAATAATATCCCTAATTAACTAAAACTTAGCTTACTGTCTGCGTATGCAGTGAGAAAATACATTGAACAACACTAAGCTTGGCCTTGACCAATAAAATATTACAGCCACAAGTACTATTCAGCCATCAACATTCTTGTGCACATCTGAGCTTGGAGCTAAGTGGTGCCAATTTCAACAAAGAGTAGTTTCAGTGGTCACATGGTTTAACGTATCACTCTCACACTTAACTAGGAAATTTGTTTCTTCTGAGGGTGGTTTTTACTAATCGTTTACCACCCTCCATTAACGCCAATTACATTTTCCTCCAAGCCAGCCAGGCCTGTGAAACTTGCGGCCCTAACCATGGTTCTGTACATTCCACGGACTAAACTCAGCACCAACAAGTGCACCCTTCCTCATTTTATAAACTTCATGGAAAAACAACTTTGGAGAGAGTGATATTTGAGGACTTGGAATAATTTGGAGCAAGCTGAAATTGGTGTACCAAGTTTGTATTCCTTATTTGACTTGCATCACTTCCCAGAGCTAGTTGAGTTCTTACAGCCAATATGTGCGATGTTTGGCAGCATATACATAACTGTATGTTAGCACGTTTTGTTTCTCACATGAAAAAGAACAAACAGACGAGAGATATTGGCTTACGGACATACATATATCAAACATAATGAAAGTGACAAGATTTGTAGCACAAAAGCTACAACGTTTCTACAAAAAAAAGTTTAAAGGTATTTGTTAAAAAAATAAGGGGCGAATCTTATTATTATATGTAAAGGTTTATTATTTTCTTATTAAAATAACTTGTAACATTGTGTTACAATATACTGCCCACCCACATGTTAACCTTCACGCCTAACCTCTCTATTCAATTCATACTACCCACTTCACGACTAATAATCTTTCGGAAATGATATTCTTTCTTAGTGTATTTCACAGTAATCTCTATCTATAGCAAGAATAATATTAAACCACATAATATAAGGCTAAACTCCCTACAAACAAAAATTGTTCATGAACTTAACTTTGCTATCTTCTGGCTAGAGTTACCTCCACGTCGGGCCTACACCCATCGTGTCCTAGTTTGACGACAGGGCCGAGCAAGCTATCTTGAACCAGCAGCAGATGTTGTGACCGCCCTGGTCGAAGTTGTACAGAGACGCGCCGGCCAAGTTTTCCATCGAGCAGTGGACGGCGACTATCCAGGCCTCTGGCGGACGATTCCCGCTCTACCAACAAAACACTGTCTGGCTGAAGGCGCGTCGATGGAAGAGGTCTAACGGGCCGACATAAACAACGGGCGTTCGTGATCTCCTATTAGCTACAAGATGGCTTAAGTGACGTCACTGACCAAGTGTTCAAATTTACCACCAGCCTTCCATAGCAACGAGTCCCCTATATATATCAAAGTATCCATATACAAAGTTGACTATTTGATTTCGACACAACAAGGTAGGTGCTCTCTGGCACTCGGACAGTATCTGCACAAACTATTTATCATGATTGTCTACGAACTCTAACTATGGCATATTTGTATTAGGACTTTAAATTTCTATAAATATTACATATTTTCTAGCTTAGCCGTGCAATCTTTTCTGACTTAAGGGTTCTTTAATTTGAAATAAACTATAGATATGAATCATTTAAGTAATTTCAGTGGCCGCTTCGGCGCTAGCGTCTGCCATGTCGCTCAGAATTTGAGATAGCCATAATTCTCATATGTTAGTTGTTAGGCATATTAGAACTTATTAATCCTGATACTGGGGCTATCTGTGAGTGTTATGTCACTCACATTTTGTTTTGATCACGTAATGGATGTTAAGGTGTCATATTAGAACTAATGCTGCATATCTGTACCTGTATTAACTTTATACAGATGTGTTGTAGAACACTGTATTAATTCTCCAAATTGTTAGCTTAGGATGACAAGATTCATATCACTACATTGCTTGGGTTTTCTTCTGTATCACTATTTATTAGCCCATAGGGATTTAATCTACGTCTCCCCACTATGTGTAGACTTCCTATAGTCCCGTGAGAGTTTAACTTTAGCCAAACTCTCGTGCCGTTTAAAGAGGCAGCCTATTATTATTTTATGTATTATTCATTTCATTAATATAAATTTGATAATGAATTGTACCCTTTAATGTATATGTTTAAGGGTTAGATCTGAAAAGTTTAATTACAGCCCATTAGGCTCCTATTTTTATCACTGCTTATTTGTCTTGCAGCATTTGTATATTTATTGACTGCAAGTTCCAATTTAAATATTAGGGTTGACCTGTCTTCTCATGGTTAGCCCGGTTGATTGTGAGAATTGTCAGATGTTGGGCAACTTAGTTCAATATGTTTTGCTCGTGGCTTGTCTTTTCTATCATGCTATAAATCACCACCACTTGCTATTAAGAACAAGAGACCGTGTAAATTTCTATTATTGTTATTGTTGTCAAATAAATTATCAATATTGTTATCATAATCAGGACTATTCTTAACCTATTTTCATGCCCCAAAGTATCCTGTCACTAACCTTTAAATTCTTCCTAGGTCAAGGGAGTGAGGTAGTTGTGTGCCTGGGTACAAACTTTCTTTGGAGACTGCCCCCTCATTATTCTTAGTTCTCAATGCGACTTTTATAATTAACAGAGTTTGACAAGACTGCTTTAAACTACACTTTCCTTAACCCCGATAGTGAGAATATGTGTACATCCCAAGCAACAAGACGTGGAGTGTACCCACAGAAAAATATACAAATCGGGAGAAATAAACAAAGATTTCAACCAGTGGCTCCGAATTACCCAAAATGTTCAATATAAATAAATACGAACTCAACGTTGACATTTTTTAGATTTAAATTTTAAATATCTATTATCATTTTTTTATTGTTCTTTTCTTTGATGAATAAGCTAAATTTAAAATGATATTGGTCGAAATACTTCAAACAACTCACAACAATGAAATTTAGCCTTTCTAGCAAATAAAACAACAAATACAAAACATGGCATTGACCCTTTTAGCTCCAAGCTAGATATATAAACAAGAGCCCCTCAAGGGTCGCTGATTGCTGGTAATACTGTCGTAAGTGGCTCTTGTTCACTTGTGTACGCATGTACATTATTAGAGACCACACATGAAAACAACCAACTAAAGCAGTTTCATGTAAATTGAATCAGTGTGTTAGAGCTTAGTAGCCATAATGCCGTTTTAATTGATCGATCGTAGTGAGGTCCTGTTTAAATTTGACCATAAAAAAATATGTTTGTCTGTCTCGATATTTATTCCGAGATAATTATCAAGTGTGTTTACCAAATTTAATAATTGGCAGGGATTTTCTTTGATCCTAGGTGGAATGACCTATATATGTTATTACGATCTAACTATCCGTGCCAAGTGTATCTTTAATAACTCATTTTAATTGATTTTAATTAAAAATTTAAGTAATTTATATCCTAAAAATTACATATTTCTTAAATTTTGACTTATATGGTGGGACTGACGTTTTAGACCACGTGAATAAATGATTATTCTTTATTACAGTATTATTTTCTTTCTTTCTAAATTAAACGCCTTGGGAAAATATCGACCTCATATTCAAGGAGAAATGTTAGGATATATTTTAGCTTGAAATCCAAAGAGAAATGTTAAGACTGTAGTAACGATAGTAACATGGAAGTAGCGAGGTCTACTGTTCACAGAACTACTAGTAAGACTGTAGTAACGATAATAACATGGAGAGAGCGAGGTCTACTCTTCACAGAAATACTAGTAATACTGTAGTAACGATAATAATATGGAGAGAGCGAGGTCTACTGTTCACAGAACTACTAGTAAAACTGTAGTAACGATAATAACATGGAGAGAGCGAGGTCTACTCTTCACAGAAATACTAGTAATACTGTAGTAACAATAATAACATGGAGAGAGCGAGGTCTACTCTTCACAGAAATACTAGTAAGACTGTAGTAACAATAATAACATGGAGAGAGTGATCTCTAGTGTTTACAGTACTAATTTATTAATTTAATTTAAATTTTATCCACACCGATGAGCCCTTGAAGAAATACCTCAGTCTCTCCTCATCTAGTTGGCACGCATGGTGAAGGTCAGCGTTCAAATCTTGGCCGGATGGAGTTAAAATGGTATTTCTTATTTAGTTTTTTCCCCAGTTTTTTCATTCAAATCTTAACTTCCATATCGGAACCCCATTAGTCGTTGCAGCGTTGCTCCAAAGTTATCAATCTGAAATGTATTCGAAACATTTCAATGGACATTAAAAGTTCTACAGAATTTGTCCTTAGGTGGACTTTCTAGTTCAAAGTTTATTCGTAAAAAGCGGTGTACGTTTCAAAGCGTTTCTTGGTGTTGAGCTCTAAGTTAAATATATACTCTTTCAATTCATATGACGGCGGAAATATTAAAAAAAAAACTTTCTAGCTCTTTACAAACTGTTAACAATTTGGTGCAAAAAGATCAACATATGTTTATTTTCATAGTAGGAATTCATTATTTATATAAAAAGCTATCATTGGTCTAAAAAAATGGGTTGACAACCATAAAAAGTAGAGTCCTTCACAAATTAATAAACAGGGATTTATTTAGCACTCCAAAAGAACAATTTGTACATAGATCACACTTTATCACTAACTAAACAAGACATTAAATGAATACTTTAACTGATATGACAGTAATAAATGCAACATATCCGGGGATGGACGTAGCTCACACCACACATGAATTGTGAATGATTATTCAGCGAGTGGGCTACGCTATTAATTAATCACTCACGAAACATCCGAGGTAATAATAGAATCGCAAACAATAAACACTAAAATATTTACACCACGCAAATTGATTCACCAAGGTATCTGAAAAATCAACACTCAAGTAGTAAGTCCAAACATGCAAACATGATTGTTAAACTATTACACTTTTGATGTACAGGATGAGGAAGTTAGCTAAGAGGAAATTCACCCGCAAAGTAAGTAAAACAACACCCTGCCTATATACATTCGATACAATTTCAGTGATCAATATGATATTTCTGCTTCATATGATTTAAGCCTTTGTTAAAATTAATTGTGGCATTGGAGGGTGCGAATGCCTATTTAACTCCCCCTCCCACCCCCTCCGGTCCCTCCAATGCATGCCTAGGCCACATAAAAACTAATAAATATAAGGAGAGGAAGAGCTTCTTACCTACGTATCTAGAGTTCAGCCAAATTTTAGCGAACATGGTAGCATAAATAGTTTATATAATAATATCTTCTTTATTTTTATTCCCCACTCCTTATTTGATATTAACCTTAGTCTTTTATGACGACATGTCTCGGTGTTATTATTGATGTTAAACCATCTTCAGGTTTGAGGAAAACCAATGTAATAGTTTGTTAAATAGTACATAGAAAGATTACAATAACATTGTAAGTTAAGTAAAGTTAACACTAGAAATTGAAAATTCCAGAGAGAATAGAAGATATTAAATAAATAATCACTTAAATTAACAAGCTTATATTATTTAATACCTCGTATAATATATTCTATTATATCTGGATTATTTCCTTTTTTAATGTTTAACTTACAATTTTATTGACATAGTTCTATATATTATTTTACAAATTATTACATTGGTTTTCCTCAGACCTGAAGATGGTTTAACATCAATAATAACACCGAGACATGTCGTCATAAAATACTAAGGTTATTATCAAATAAGGAGTGGGAAATAAAAATAAAGAGGATATAGTTTTATAATTTATTACTCCTTAAAAAATCAATAATGAACATTATTACAAATATGCTAGTTTTTCCATAACCCACTTCGGTGGTCGAATGGTCTAACGCGTCACACTATCTATAGACAGGAGTTCCGATAGTGGGGTGGCTGAGGTTTGAACCACGTTCAGGTGTAGTGGGGGTGGTTTTCTCCAAATGGTTTTAAGTCTTCCTCTTTGTAAATGCGGGTACACTTCATCTAAATTCAAACTTCCTCTTCATAAACACATTGGCGTAATAATACTTGTGCATGTAACCCTAACTGGTAGTGAGTAGGGATGTGATCGGCAAAAAAGTATCGACAGCAGTATCTAAAGACTAAGCGGGAAATTGTTTCTAAATATTATATTTTATATTGTTTTATGAATTAGAATATTACTGTTTTGCTTTATATTGTTAAAGTTTTTTTCATTTAGTAACAATAAATACCATTTTGGAGTTTTAATAGAATTGTTACATCACAAACATATTAATTAACTAATTGCCATCTTGTAACCGAAGGCTTAAATATGTGCCTCACTCATTTCTGGAAAAAGCAGCAGGAGATTTTAAATAAACTACTAGTTATTTCATTAATCGAACTATTGTTTCTTTTAACGACGACTAGATACCATAGTGAAAGTTTAATAAACGTTTTAAAACTAGGTTATCACTTATAAAAGTGTTGAGAGGAAAATACCAATACATTTTTCCTAATCCCTTGTTGTGATACTTGGTGAACACAATACAGTAAATAAAACTTGCCCACATTAAAGCGACGCCATTATAAACGAAAACACTTGAGGCCCAGCGTTTCTAAAATTCTCTTTTATTTTAACTCCCGTGACACAAGTCTTTTCTTTCACGGTGCGGTGACGGTCAGCAACAGCTGGGACTTGTGTCTTGGTGAAGGTTGGGGTAGAAGAGAGAGGGTTGAAACAGATAGAAAGTTGGCTGGCTCCCTGTTAGTCTATCAGGGTAGAGAGAGTCCTGCTGGGAAGTTGTTACGACAGGGAAGTGAGTTGATTAAATTAGTCACTCCACATATTCACAATAATGAAGGGGAGATGATAATAGCAGAAAATAAAATGAATTATACCGGTATTTGCGTGGAGGGAGAGTGTGAGACTATTTAAAAATAAAAATACGCTTGCTTTACCTGACAGAAGTCAAACCTTGAGCTCCTCGTCCTGCCGTAAAAGATCTGAATGAAGGAAATTGACCAAACATTATTGGTAATTTAAGACCCTACTAAGTAAATGTGTACTAATACAGAAAATCAGAAAATTGGATTTATTGCTTTAAATTAAATACTTTTAATGTGTGTCCCTTTGTTTTCATAGCTGTTTGATAGCCGTCTATTGTATGAAAAAAATCAGGTTAGTTTAAAATATGAAGATCGGTCAACCGATATCCAGAAATAAGACAAATAGCATAACGGACACATCCATGGTTATGAGTATTTAGCTTATATTATAGTTGGGTAGATGGATAGTGACGTCACCCTCACTGAAGCCGGTGTGGCAGGAGGGGAAGCGGCAGTTGGCCTAAAGTCATTTAGCCTAAAAATGAAACCAAAAGTCATTTGGCCTAAAGTCATTTGGGCTAAAAGTAATTTAGCCTAAAGGCATTTGGCCTGAAAATTAACTTCGCAAAAGTAATTTGGCCTAAAATGTAAATTTAAAACCTTCGGGCATCTTCGGAAAGTAAAAAGTACTGTTAGTTGTTTTATCTGAATATAGAGAGCACAACTGATGTGAGATATTTACAATATTTCTAAAAACGTTGACATATTTCTTACATACGGCTTTACCCCAACAAATCTATAATCTTAATTCTACAAACAAAAACAATAGATCAGTAGTTCACAAAACACTATAACACCTTTTTTGTATATAAATTTCCGATATTATTTCCTTGTTAGTATATCTGATGGTCATAAAGTTAATAGGAACGAAGATACTAGCGAAAAACAATTAACAAAACACAATTTTCAGCATCTTTTACGCGCGGTAAAATTGTATGCGTACAATCGAATGATGGGGACTTTTGACAACTTATTTAGAAAGGCAAAATGAAAGTGGAAACCAATATTCAATCCACCCACTTTAAATTTGTCTGAGGTGACGCCCGATTTTCGTTTAAAGTTACTGGACTAAGGCAATGTTTTAACTTTATATGAACATACTTAAATTATGGTTTTTACTAGATCCTTAACTCTATTATTATTGCTAGTATTATTATTATTATTATTATATATAAAATTAGTAAAGTTTTTTTTTCCAAACATTGTAACTATTTTTATTACTGTGATATTATTAACAACATGGGCTATGTTCATACAATAAGTCCTTTGTTTAAAAAGTATATACTAATTTCCCTCCTAGTAATTAGCAAAGCATTCTCATTATTTATTTCAACTAATACGCTATTATTTATAGATATATATAAATATATATTATTTTATTGCTAGTATATATACTAGGTATAAAACCCGTTGTGCAAAAAATACCAAGGGTTTTATGAAACTGTCGTTGGTCTTTTTTTAATTCTTCATGAAACGTAAAAATATAAAATGTGGAAGCATTCACAGGATGATAACCTCCCAGGGAAAGAAACACGTACGATGTAAGCAAGTGGACCTCCGAGAAGCCAATGTTTGCTGAAGAAGCCAGAGGGAAGCTAGCAGCGAAGCAAAGATTTGTCTCGGACAGGGATAGAGTACATTCATTGACACACACTACNATTGAAAGAACACGCACAAACAATATTTTATTGAACATACGATAAGTTACATACAAATTAAGTTAGCCATTGATGGGTGTCGGGGTGAATTCTCTATGTATACACTATTATACCAAAACATTGAGCGAGTGGTAGAGAAAGCAAGCAATAATGTACAATTAATTAGGCTCATAATAAATAGCCCTTTTAAATAATACTATCATTTTGAGAGTTAATTGACACACAAACAACAGGCTGTCTGATTCACTGAGATTCATATTAATATTAATGGAGCTTCATGGAGCGATATTAGAAAGCATATAATTAACTTATCAGACTGTCAATATTAAGTGGTGAATTCCTACAAATAGAGGAACTGGGCATCTAACAAAGCTCAAAGGTTTTAAAGTAGCAGCTTCTGCACAGCAATAGGATAACTTTAAATTTATAAAGGCTCATAACAAACAAAACTCGTAAGCACATAGCTAGAATAATTCTTAATAACAAAGGTCAAAGGTTTTAAAATGGCAGCTCCTGCACGGCAATTGGATGACTTTGAAGTTGTAAAGCCTCATAAAAAAAACTCGTACATAGCTAGAATAATTCATTACACCAGCCAATTAATTCTAATGTTCATTCATATAGCTCTATTACTCCTGTATCTACCTGCCAGGTTACTAGGTGACAGCCTCTATACTGTTTCTTGCCCATAAGAACTCGTATATCAAATGCGAGGACATCAAGACCGAGGGGAGGGGTGACTAACAAGATCTCCTACATTAGGGAACGATAAGTCCCAATTAGGACTACTCTGATGCCCCCTATCAAAACTTGCTAGAAAAGTATAGAGTAGAACGCACCCGCAATCTTTCAAGGAATCCTAAGTGGTGTTAAATACAGACATTTACAAGTGCCTTGAGAATCCCACCTTGAACACTTCTGGTGAACAAGTAAAATTTGGAGTGTTCATTAACAATGAGAACACGAGTCAATTGACTCAGGCAAAGGCCTAATTAGGTTATGAACACCAAATAGCTAACCCCTAGTTTCCTGGTGCTGACGTTCCCCTAGTAAAAAGGAAGACTGAGTGTCTCAACTTGCAAAAGGACATCTGAGGAGTTTCTCGGTCAAATACACAACATAATGAGCTACAAAGAGTCGTTAGGCAACTATTACCAAATGCTAAGACTGATTAATGGGATATACTAAAAGTGTGTAAAATGTGTTCATACCTAATACAGCTAACTGTTCATCCTAAATCAGGTGACCTGGTGGTCTAGGGGTAAGGTGTCAGACTTCTGTGTTGAGGGTCCGGGGTTCAATCCTCGGTACCGGCACAGATTTATCTGATTGCCAAACCCTTCCTTCACCTCTGACAAGACGTGTATTAATCACAACTTGTGAATGTGAGGAATGCCAGGCCTCCACCGTGGTTCGGATTCCACGNACAATCACCCTACCATTACACATAAGCGTAAGTGCGTATAACCCGAACGGGTAGTAAGACGCGGTGCTAATAATAATAATAATAATTCATCCTAAACACACTGGCCAGCTGTTGAAGCGACTTGAAACACAACAGGTCAAACCAGACCAACAAGGCATACACCGCCATAAAAAAAAAGTTTTGTTCAGAGGTAGACCATATGACTCGCGGTTAAGCTACAGGTAAAATTAGACATTAAAATCAATTAAATATTAACTAGTGGAAAGTTGCAGGGATGGCTGCAAATTATCCCGCTAAAATGTATTAAAAACTTTTTACTTGGAAATGTTCTATAGAATGAAGCCTCATTCGACTTTCTTAGTTAAAGTTTTACTTGTCTAAGGCAACTTTCCATTAATTTTGATCTTTTAGTGATTAATTTTAAGCAAAAAGTAAGTTTTTCTTCTTCACCCTACGATTAGAATTGTGAAACGACCCCTATCCTAGCTCTTAACTTATTTGTTGTACCTTACCATTTATGTAAAAATTGAGTTGTTATTTTTAACCAAAGAGAAACATTTTACTTACCGATAAAAATCATAGAAAAATCAGGTTTTCCATTGTAATATTATTTTTGCTAAAAGAATTACTGATAATATAAATTTAATAGTCAGTTTACTCAATTTTTCAAATATGTAATAACGTTGAAAACTTTACTGTTTATTTGTTTTAAATTTCAATCACAACTCCTAAAGTTTCGAATATTAATTATTTATTTATTTATTTACAATTAAAATATATAGTATATATATAATCTACTTACCTTTATTTCACTATATTAAATTTTCTTTCTTTATTTTGATTCATAAACTGCCAAACCGCCAAGCTTTATTTTTTTTTGTAAGTGATTTTAACACTATCTGCTTTAGAGAGTGGTTTATTTAGAAACTACTATGATATTAATTTATTTTATGTTCTTGGACGCTTATGACATCTGGCTGTCATTTGAAGAAATAATTACCCCTAGTGGAAGAGATTATTATTCTCGTTTGGATTTTGGTGCCAAATTTAAATTAATTTTAAATATGATTTATGTTTATTTGTCCAAATTATAATATTAAGTTATTTTTATAGCAGTACTTTCACTATTTAAAGAGTTAAGAATTTTTTTTATATATTAATCCCGGCAACTAGTTTTCTCCTAGGCGAAAGATAATTTATTTAAAAAACAACAAAAAAACATGTTTGTGGGTTGTTGAGGTTTTTGTTTTGTGGACTCTAAAATTGTTTTTGGAAAGCGTAAGGAAGGACCCGATCTGTGGATCCTTTAATAATATTTCGTTATGTTTAATTGTAACTTTCATTGGCCAAAACTTCACTAAAAGTAGGGATTAACCTTTGAGGAAGGTCAAGTGCAAGTATACAGGTAATATTTTGTTGAAATTTAAGGCCTGAAATTTAATTGTTACCGGAGCGTTAGGTCAACATTCGCAATAGATCGGACATTTTTGGGTGAGATCAAATTCATCTATAATCAGCCTGTTCAATGTTACAATTATTATTGAATATAATACCTAAAAATATTAAAGAAGGGAAAAATCTTACTTTCCCAGACTTTTTTTTGTGATTTTTATTACCTATTGATGATATGATGAAAACGTTAAATATGATAAGTTCCTTTTGAGACAGTTGTCTTTTATTGTAATTTAGAACATCCCTCTAGCCTTGCAAGTTTAGAAGTGTTGAACATTTATTTAAAGAAGAGGGAATATTGGAGAACAGTTATAAATAACTTCAATTTCCCAATAATAAATATATATATTTTACATTTCAACCGTTTTATTATTTTTTTTACTAAAGAATCATCATCTTGCAGGAATTTAAATTACCTTTTTGAAGAACGCATTACTTTAACATTCTATACAAATACTCCAAACCTGCTGTTATTTCATCCAAAAGGACTATTTATGTATTATTATTTTGTCATCACAAATGAGAATCTTACACTTTTCAAATATTGCTTGACAATATTTTTATTAATTTTATAACATAGGAGGCATGCCTTATTAGGTAGGGTTAATTCAAAGGTTTTATTTTTTTGGTCTTCAACAATAATTACAAACACACTATACATTTATTGTGTAATTTATTTATTTATCATATGTACAGTACATTGTATTTTTGAACATTGCATCCCATGTACAGATATTTTCAGTAGATTGGATGTCTATGGCCAGATTAATAATCTCTTCCAGGAAATCCTTAGTTCTAAGTGTCCAACTTGAGTTAAAACGTTAGGTAAAATCCAGGGGTCTTGAGAGAAAGGGTTTTTCGTCTTACCGCTGAGCAGTTTATGGTAATAAATGTATTTAATAATAAAAATCTACCTACCTTACAAAATAAAAGGGGTTGGTAGTTGGCGCCCAAAATTATATATATTTAAATTAAGTAAAATTCATATATTCATACATACATAGTATAATATTTTTTCACCACACCATGGTGATGTAAGCAAAGAATTATTGTACAGATGAGACACTGCACGCACAGAAGAGATAACAGACATTTTCTAGGAGAATTGGGTTTTCTTTGGAAGCTTCTATTTTGCCGACATCCTGAATCCTTAGCCTTTAAAATGAGTGATCGTTTGTCAAAATTGGCTCAGCCGTTTTTTCATAATTCGATTCACCGAAAATGGGCCTATCAGAGAAAGTGTGAGAGTGATATTGAGAGTGAGTGTGTAAGTGTGTGAGTGAGTGTGAGAAAGAATGTGTGTAAGGGATAAAGTGGGAAAGAGAAGATATGTGTATGAGATACAGTGTGATATAGAGAGAGTGTGAGAGAGAAACTGTGTGTAAAAGCGTGTGTGTGAGAGAGAGAGAGTGTGTGTGTATGTGAAAGATAGTGTGATAAAAGTATTTTTGTTAAATTGACTACTTAACCTTTTAATTCGCGAGTTATATTAATAATATTGATTTAAATGCAAATTAACAATAACAACATCTCAATAACCATAAATGTTTCCTCAGTCTAGGAAATTAATTCCATCAATTAAAAGATATAAGTAAAAGATGTGCTAGGACCAGCTATTATAACAGCCATTTTGTGATCAGAGATGAATATTAGTAAATAAAGATCCATACAATTTTAAAAAATATATTTCTAACCTACTATCATTGGTTTGGTTTGTTTAGTATGTATATGATTTTGACAAACTTTTATATTTTTTCCACTGTACAGCTTAGGTAAGTGTCGAGTTATTATTTGTAACCAAAGAGAAATAATTTATTTACAGAATGAGTTATTATTTTTAACCAAAGGGAAATAATGTATTCACAGGTGTAAAACCATGCACAATAATAAGGGTTTCCATGGTGATGTAAAAAAAGAAGAAAATTTGAAAATACTCTGGGAAAGCCAGATTTTTGTTGGAAACTATTATTTTTCCCGATATCCTGGATCCCTAACCTTAAAAATGAGCGATAATTTGTCTAAATTGGTTCAGCCATTTTATCGTAATTTCAATTACCGGAAATGGGCTTAACAAATTAAATATAAGATATAAGATAGAAAGAGTGATAAAATGTGATAGTGAAAATGAGCGATTAAGTGTTTGAGTGTGTGGCTGTGTGAGTGTGTGGGTGAAGGTGAAAATGAGTGTGAGGGTGAGAAAGTGGAAAGAGAGTGTGTGGGAGAGAAAGTGAGAGAGTGTGTGTGAGGGAGAAAAAGAAAATTTGAAGGAGAGTGCGTAATAAAAAGTGTGAGAGTGTGTGTGTGTGTTAGAGAGAGAGTGAAAGAGAAAAGAAATGTGAGGGCGTGTGAAAGAGGGTTTTAGAGATAGAATGAAAGAAAGAGAGATTAGTTTAGAGAGAGAAAATTAGAGTGAGATGGAGTTTAAGAGAGAGTGTTTGATAGAGAGTTTGAGATAGAGGGAGTTTGAGGTAAAGGGACTTTGAGAAAGAGTGTTTGAGAAAAAGAGAGAGCTTAAGAAAGAGAGTGTAATAAAGATAGTGTGAGAGAAAATGTGTGATAGAGAGTATATGTGAGGGTAGAGTGTGTGTGTGTGAGAGGGATAAAGTGAGAGAGAGAGAATGAGGGAAGACTATACTAGAAAGAGTGTGTTATAGAGTGTGAGTAAGAGTGTGAGATAAAGTGTCAGATGGAGAGAGAGAATGTTAAAGATAGATGAATATTACAGGGGCGTCATTTGAGGGGGAGGGCAACGTAGGGCAATTGCCACCCCCTCCCTCCGAATTCAAGATTTGCTTATAAAACATAATAATTGATTAGCTTCTAAGCTATTAAGACGCTACTAAGAAAAAATGTGAGAACTTTACTTTTAATATTAATAAAAAGTAATGATATCTGTACTTTTAATATAGTATATGTAAAGCTAATACTGCCTTATTTACAAAAACAAAATAAATGATTCAGTGTAGCCTACCACACATACTTTATCACTCTTTTACCTCAAATAGGAGATATTTATTTAACACTCGTAAGATATGTGAAACTAAACAAAATAAATTGTAACATATACCTACCAAAGAGAATAAATGAATGAATATACACCACTAAAATAATTTTGAGAAAAAATGAAAATTTCACTCTGTACACCAAAGAACATTACAATAATTTTACAACTTTAAAGTTTCTCTATACATAATAAATATAATAATATGTATACATATAACTTGTAAAATCTTGGTTTTATAAAATATTCTCTTAGTTAAAAGTTATTTATTTTTAAGAGTCCTATAACTTTACAACAATAAGTTATTTCGTATCTTAAATAGTTGTGGATATATGACCGAAATTTGAAATTACCCTCAAAGTCATTTTCATGGGCAAACTAGAATAGTTACGATTTTGTTTATAATTTTAAATAGTGTTTGGATGCAAATTATAATCAAAATCGTTAGAACTATTTTTGAGAGCATAGTTTTTTTCTATTCTTGCCCTTAATTAAACCTAAACTAATTTTAATTAAATTAATTAAATTTAATAGGTGAATATATAATTGAAAAAATACCTCTAGGTAAAATAATTTATGAAAGCCTTAGATACCAAGCTTTAGCCAAATAGTCAAATTAGTTTCGGCTCTAGTCCCAGTAACAGACATACAGAATTGGATTCAGGGGATCATAAAGCGTCGACATTTATCAAAATCTTGAGTTAAATTTTTTTTACGATTACAATATTCTTTCTCTCTTTCTGAGGGGTCAAGAAATTAAACTATCCAAAGAGCTTTTAGGAGCAACCAACTATTTTTTTTTTAAGTTAAAGACCATTTAAAATAATTTCTAAGGAAGGCAGCCACATGTGATCCTGCCCAAGATTTTGTGCAGCCAATGGACTTTATAATAGACCATCATGCAATGTGACTATTCTTCTTTTTATAAACGCCGAGAAAATGCAACAATTTTTAATGTAATATTTGAGAATTTGCCATAATTTGGCAACTCTAGAGGCTGGTGTAAGAAATCTGTACTCTTTCTTTGACGTGGATCGATTCCCATAGATGGTCGAATTTGAGGACCAAATGTTGTTGAAACATTAACACCTTTTTTTGTAAATAAAGTGTTTCAAATTTTGGGTAAAAAATATAGTTAGTCTTATTGTTTTATATAGAGAGCATATAAATTAATTTTTGTAATAGTAGCTATAATACACTACTTAGCTGGAATTATGTTCACCTAAGAAAATGACATTAAATTTTTTTGAAATATGGCCCCCTGAGTTTTTTTTTATGTTTAATGTGGCCTTTATGGTCAGATGAGTTTGACACGCCTGTCTTATGGCATTTGATTTAAAAAATCTGGGGATGGCCCTTCTAAGGACTTGTAGCTGTACTACTTCTCAAACCAGTATTAAATATAGGCTCCTCAAAATAATTACCAAGGGCCTTTGACACAACAATAATATTATTCACAATTGGTTGATTTGTTTCGTTGCTTCTGTTTTGAGGGAAACTTTGAAGAAGGCTTACATCTTCTACTTTGGTTTCCTTTCTCTGCATATCTATATAGTATAGTATATCGCGCATGGACGTGCCTATCTTTGCAATATGAAGGACAACTTTATCTCCAGCTCAGGGGGGTGGGGAGGGAGTAGGGGAGGACACATATTATTACCAACTTTGGGGGACACACAATCATGTTAATACCAACTTTGGGGGACACGCAATCATATTAATAACATCTTTGGGCGGGGAACACATATTGGGGGTATTATTTTTGTTATTCTCAATAATCACTACTTATACAACATAAATGTAGCTGAATCTGATATTACCCTTTAAATATTTAGTTTGACACTCTCAGTTGAACATTAATATAAATTCAAAATTTTCACTATACTCCAAATTGGTTTATGAATAGGCCTACTTACAAGAGGGCTATTAAATTTATATTGAATAGTTAACACTTAGTTTAAGTGAACATTGACGTCACCAAACATCTTACTTCTTAAAATTAACCAACGTACTATATAAATTTGTTTATGTAATACAATAAATTATGTTCTCTTACTAAACATATTTGTGTGTGTAATACAGCCAAGCGATTTATTTCATTTGAGAAATAATGTTTCTAAAGTATGTTTTAAGGTGAAATGTATAACTTAAAAAAAGGTGACCTGGCAGTCTAGGGGTAAGGTGTCGGACTTCTGTGCTGGAGGTTCGGGGTTCAATCCTCGGTCCCGGAAAAGATTTATCTGATTGCCAACATCTTCCTTCACCCCTGACAAGCTGTGTATTAATCACAACTTGTGAATGTGAGGAATGCCAGGCCTCCATCGTGGCTTGTATTCCATGTTAAACTGTAGGTCCTCCATTTCATATCACAATCACCCTACCATTACACATTAGCGTAAGTGCGTATAGCCTGAATGGGCAGTAAGACGCGCTGCTAGTAATAATAATTATTATAATATTAATATAACTTAAAAAATTGTGAAATTTTTCTTCCAGACTACTGTCCGCATTAATGAAGCAAGGTTAATTTTTTAGTAAAGTTATAAAATACATATGTTAAATCTTGCAATTAAGTAAATTATTTAAACAAATCAGTAAAATAAATTCAATGTAGAAGGGGACTTTCCCTAAAGCAAAAGTATTAGGGAGGCTTTCCAATAAAGTAAAAATATTAGGGGCGACATGTCCCCCCAAATATCTTTACCCGCCATGAAACCACTCACTAGGCCTATTTGTTTTATCAATCTAATACTATAAGCCTAGATTCACGGGTAATATTTTCCCCTTGGATAACATTTTCGGTGACATCACAAATAAGGGAGCGTACAGCAGGCGATTTTAATTTGCTTTTCTTAGGAAAGTATAGCATTTAGACCTGAAGGTCTTATTCATATTCATCAGGGAAAAAAATGTTCTGAGCAAATAAAATACGAATCAGGACTCCATTTTCCATCCTGTTCAGATGGGGAATAAATCTTCGTCTGACATCAGAATATTCAGGGAAGTCATGGTGTACAACACCGTATCCCTTAGTTAGATTACTTTTATTGCACACGGCAACGGTACAACGCTACCCGGTATTTTTACTTTCTCGCTATCTTACAGGTAGAGAAAGTATTGCCATCGTCAAAAAAAATCGAACTCGAGATTTTGATGAATCTTGACGTTTCATGACCCTACAATTCCGAAAAAGTTGTTTTTGAATTTCCGTCTGTCTGTCTGTACCTCCGACTAGAGCCTAAACTGTTTTACTGATCGGGCTAGAACTTGGTATCTAGGGTTTTCATAGGGCTGCCCCTAGGTGTTTGTGGAATTGGATATCTAACCCTAAAATTAAGGGTAGTTTACTGAAGGGCAAAAAGAAAAGATACGATTTTCTCAAAATCGGCTATAACTATTTTGATAAAATCTCATTTAATAATATTTAAAAATATTACAAACAAAATGGCTACTCTCACTATTTCGGCAAAATGATTTTAAGGGCTCCGATCTGATGCATAAATTCTTATTATTTATCATATCTCTGAAACTATTTGAAACATGAAATTACTTATCATTGAAAATATGTAGATCTAGCTATAATACAAATATTTTATCCGAAACATATTTTTATAAAACCAAAAAGTATTCGACCGTAAGAAAAATCTAACCCGAAATGTTTATGGATGTCGACGTCTCATGAACCCACCAAAACCCTAAAAAGTGGTCTTTGCAATGCCGTCTGTCTGTGTGTCTTTTTAAACCCAAAATTAAGATAGTTTAATAAAAAGCGAAAAGAGAAAAAAATCGAATATCTCAAAATCGGCTCTCACGATTTTGATTAAAATTCGTATCTAGGCGTTGATTAAGATTATAAATCAACTGGCCATTTTCATTTTTCCATGAAAACGAATTTAGGGTACTTTACAAAAGCGAAAAAATTTCCGTATCTCCGCAACTATTTGAGATACTAAACTTATATATAATTGCAAAATTTAGGTTCTAGTAAACATAATTTTTATATGAAATATATTTTTATAAAACCAACAGTTTATGAGATATTGGCAAATATATTAATAAAAATTTGTGAGCTTTATTTGTAAAGAGATACTACTAAAGTTTTAACGAAATAATGCCATAAAGTAAGAAATAAGAAAGTCTCTCAAAAAGTGTATGTTCTCTTTCTTTCAACCTCTTAATGCAAATGTTTGTACAGCAATAATCTATCTTTATCATTTTAGATTTAATAGTCAATATTTACCTATTTTATCGGTCAACATTTATAAGTTAGGAATTCAAAAGCAATCCGATAACCATAAAATGTGCCACTTCTAATAAAATGTCTAAAATTGTAAACCAGAAGTCGACGATTTAATACGAAGTGTTGACCCTTGGGGATCCAATAACAATATTTTTACTCTCTCACTACCTTACAGGTAGATCAAGTTGAAATAGGTATTAGAAAGTATGATGGTTGTTTGGGATCCAAACCTCAACAGAACACTCGTTATGGGTTACATTCAGCAGACGTTGCTCATAACTCGTGGTAAACTGTGTTTAATGTTTTTGTAGGCTCCAACACTCGTTCTACTTATGAAAATACCTGTGTACTTAAACTTATTGATGGTTTTTCTAAATTTGTTTTCATTATCCCCCTTAGGAACATGAATGGTTCTACTAAGGTTAAAGGGTTCTCTCGTAGAGTATGGGCTATTTTTGGCGCCCCCAGGAAATTGGTTAGCGTTAATGGACCTTGTTTTCTCTCCAAGATATTTCATTATATGTGTTTTACGTGGGGTATTAAGCATGTAACTACTAGCCCTTACAATCCTGCCCCTAATCAAGTAGAAAGGTCCAATAGGAACGTGAACAACCGTGATCGTAAGTCAGTTCATGTGTCTGTAAACGACAAAGCTATGTGTCGGAATTTCCCTCTTCGTTCAGCTGCCGACAGGATCTCGCCAAACTCACGCCGAAGTGGGGTAGTCCATGGCTCGTCAAATCTTTCTTGACTCCAGTATCTGTGATGTTAGAACATCTGGAAGATGCTGACCTGTCCCGTAGGGCGCACGTCAGTCATCTTAAAAGAGTTGACGACATATAAGGCAAAATATGTAATAATAGCTAAAGTGTAAAGATATTTTTGGGTATATCGGTTGGATTCTACTAGATCTAGTAGAACAATTTAGAGTAGTATCTTTTGTGATTGAAAAATAAATATGAATATAAATGTAAATGTAAATTCAAGTAAGATGAAAGTAAGAGTGTTGCATTAGAAAGGTAAATGTAAATAAAATTTGAATTAGATTAGTAGAAACAAGTAAATGTTTTGTTTTGATAGATTATATACAGGGTATATATACAACGTGTTTCTAAAACATTGCATCAAACTTTGGCAGGATACTCCTTGGGTGAAATTAGAATAATTCTCATAAGCAACCTAGGGTCCATCTTTATTAAGGGCGGTATACACCCCTAAAGACAGAGCTAAAAACGACTGTTGTGTGAAATATTATGAAAAATGCTTAGGGTATTACAACGAATATTTGTATACTACTTATTGAAACCTTGACCATTAATAAACTAAATGTGCTGTTACCGTTACCGACCCCCATCATGTAAAAGAGGGGGGGTTGTAACAAATTTTTTCTAAAATAAAATATGTCAGAGTAAGTATTACCAATTTTTACTTAAGATTACAAAACAGGGAATCAAAATTAACAAAAAAGGTGTCTTGGAGAAACTGTCTAGCTTTCCCCGTTTCTAAGATAATCATGCATGTTTAATTTCAAAGACAAGTGTTAATTCCTGCCAGGTAGGGAGCCAATAAAGCTGTGTTGCTTCACCCCCCTCCTTTCCCCCACTCTTATTATCACTATCTTCCCCTCCCTCCACGAGCAGACTGCATCAGTCCACACGACTTCACTGCATGTTGCGCGTATTACTAGTCAAATGGCAAAGTACACAAACGCAGAAATGACAGACATGGTCATGCTGTACGGTGAAGCTAGAGGAAACGCAAGAGCAGCTGCACGGTTGTACCACGATAGATATCCTGCGCGACGTCAACCTTATCACCGGACCTTCACCGATGTCACTCAGCGACTTCATGAAACAGGTACATTTCAGCTACGAGGGGGAGCTGGTCACCCGAGGAATGTTCGCACTCCAATTGTCGAAGAAGAGGTACTGAATTATGTGGATGATAACGCGTCAACAAGCACACGTGCCATTGCGCATCAAACGAATGTGTCCAATTCCACAGTATGGCGTGTCATGCATGATCAGCTGCTGCATCCGTACCACATGCGCAAGGTGCAGGCATTGGGGCCAGCAGATTATGCTCCTCGACATGAATTCTCCGACTGGTTTCTGCAGCAGTGCGGAGTGGTTCCTGATTTCTCCACTATAATATTGTTTTCCGATGAGGCAACATTCACCAGAGACGGCTATTTTAATAGTACAAATAGTCACATTTGGAATGACGTGAACCCTCATGCAACTATCATCATGGGCAACCAGCATAGATTTTCTGTCAACATCTGGGCAGGCATTGTGGGTAACCATCTCATTGGCCCTTACCTGATGCCATGACGTTTGACTGGCCACATCTACTACCAATTTCTGAAATTTGCATTGCCACAGTTCCTCGAGAATGTACCGCTCTCCGTTAGACAACGCATGTGGCTACAACATGATGGTGCCCCACCTCATTTCACAAGAGCTGTGCGTGACTACCTCAACACTGCATTTCCTGCCCGATGGATAGGAAGAGGTGGGCCTGTTGCGTGGCCACCACGCTCTCCTGACCTAAATCCGTTAGACTTCTTTCTGTGGGGCTTTGTCAAAGCTTTGGTGTATGAGACAGCTGTTGAATCTGAGGAAGACCTGTTAGCCAGGATAGTTGCTGCATGTGATAAGGTTCAAGAAACTCCACGTGTTTTCGAAAGAGTACGCCAGTCATTGATACGTCGCCTCAATTATTGCAATAACGTTAGGGGCCACCATTTTGAACACTTGCTATGAATCTGCTTTTGAAGCTAGGAACTAAAACATGCAATAACTACAATTTGTATTTCTTAATGTAGCTTTCAATATTCCAGTGAGTGTAATGAATAAAATCCCACCCAAGTGTGAACTGTGTAAGCATAACTCACTAATGTAATAAATAGCAACACATCGGAGCTTATGAAGAAGGAAAAGTATCAGAGTTTCTCCATCATAACACACAAACCAGCCTTGTTTACCAAATGTACGTGATACATAGTCACACGTGCCGGTAAAAATGGTTAAACGACTGCATTGCGAAATAAAACTGCGATTCTGGCTGCCTACCTGGCAGGCATTTGCACTTGGCTCTGATCTCAAACTTGTGTGATTATCTCAGAAACAGGGAAAGCTAGACAGTTTCTCCAAGACACCTTTTTTGTTAATTTTGATTCCTTGTTTTGTAATCTTAAGTAAAAATTGGTAATACTTACTCTGACATATTTTATTTTAGAAAAAATGTGTTACAACCCCCCTTTTTTATATGATGGGGGTGGGTAACGGTAACAGCACATTTAGTTTATTAATGATCAAGGTTTCAATAAGTAGTATACAAATATTCGTTGTAATACCCTAAGCAGTTTTCATAATATTTCACACAACAGTCGTTTTTAGCTGTCTTTAGGGGTGTATACCGCCCTTAATATTGAAGATGGACCCTAGGTTGTTTATGAGAATTATTCTAATTTCACCCAAGGAGTATCCTGCCAAAGTTTGATGCAATGTTTTAGAAACACGTATATATATATGTGTGTGTGTGTGTGTAAAAAATTTGAAATTTGAAGAAACAAATTATCACGCTGTATATAAGATGTGTGTTGGATAACTAGTTACAATTGATATGTCATCAGGAATTCTTGATTATATGTATATGTGAGTCAAGGGTGAAGTTGTATAATTATGCTATGGGACTGACTCCTTCCCTTCCTCCTTTCCTTCTGCTTCTGAGCTCTGGATCTGGAGCTCAAGTTCTTCTTCTGACTGCTGCCTTGAGCTGGGAAAGAGATCGCCGGACGCTTCCCCCGAACCTGTGTCTACAATGTGGTTCCGGTCACCTACACTAAAGGGGCGAGAGGCCTGTAAGATGTTTCTTCACCATCGCCTGATAACTCCCTCCTGGGGTACCTTTGATCAAAAGGGTAGGAGTGTTGTAGAATGTCATTTATATGATATGACATCTACAATTAAAATGCCATTAAAGATAATTAAAACAAGATAACAAGTACTAATATATTCTAATAAGATGTGGCAGGTGTTAGTTAACTCAATGTGGACTGATGTTGCCGGAAAACGCCCAAGCTACGAGAAAGATTGCCCCAGTGGACCAGGCCGGCACCACGAGAAATTCCACGTCTTGATCCAAGGGCACACATCGAAGAAAAGAAAGATAATTATCTCTTCCCGCCACACCTTCTG
The DNA here is from genome assembly GCA_902155825.1 of Timema genevievae. Classification (NCBI taxonomy): domain Eukaryota; kingdom Metazoa; phylum Arthropoda; class Insecta; order Phasmatodea; family Timematidae; genus Timema; species Timema genevievae. The sequence continues at coordinate 24,218 of CABFWO010004601.1, forward strand.
ATAGTGATAGTAAGAAAATCGGAGTAATTCTACAACTCTACCCCCCTCTTCTTCCCTTAGATCTCTTGAAGTAGTCCAATTCCGAGGCAGTTCTCTTGCTATATAACGGATTCCCTGTGAGTCGCATTTTTGTATTCCATTGTATTCATTCACTGGAGGAAGAACTACGACGTAAAACTTAAGCACCGAAGACTCTACTGGTGGCCACTATGTGTCAAGCATTGGTTTCACCACCACGTCACAGAGGAAGCCTCTTCTGAGACTTTAAGTATCTGAATCTTCTGTTTAGAATCTAAATTAGATTCTAAACTCCGTTTCTATATCCATCAAACATAGTTTCATGTATTAGAATGTCTAACTTTATTTTCCATGTCCATCAGATATAGTGTATTGTGTCAGAATATCTGACCTTATTTTCTATATCCATCATGATACAAAAGTGGTACTACAGGTTAATGGACGTGCTGCTATTCCTTGGGAAGTAGTAAATTGAGAGAAGACCAATGTATTTTGAAAAGGTAGTTTATATTATTTAAATAAACATTACACATCTCGCCATCTAGTTGCATCACTACAAATCATAACGAATGTTTCTGGAGACAACATAAACACAGTTTAAATAAATGGTCTAAAAATTAATTTTATAAACGTAATTTGGCCTAAAAATTATCTTCGCAACACTCATTTGGCCTAAAGTAATTTGACCTAAAGTCCTTTGGCTTAAGGTCATTTGGCCTAAAGTCATTTGGTCTAAAGGCATTTGGCTTACTCTTTAGGCCAAATGACGGGCCCCTGGCAGGACATATTTAAACTAGGGAATTTTTAGGTAGTGGTTCTTTGTCAATGCCGCCCCTTATTTTTTTTAATCTCCTTGTCAACACCGCTATGTAGTTCTTAATAATCTTTAGAATATAAATTTTTTAGCTAGTGGTTCTTTGTTAATGCTGCTCTTAGGAATTGTAGTTTTGTGTGTGTGTGTGTGTGTGTGTGTGTGTGTGTATGTGGGTGTGGACAAAAGTCAGACCTCAGAATTAATCAAAACTCATTTGTTAGTTATCTTTTCAGACGTTTATTAATTTGATTATATATATTAGGTTAGGTTAGGTTAGGTTAGGTTATGGTTAGGTTAGGTGTCAAAATTCAGGTACGCCACTGCTAAAAGCAGGATTAAATATAGGCTCATCTAAATATTCAAAGGCTTTTGACAGAATAATATGTTAATTAATTGTATTTCTTTTTACCTTTTTAAGATAGTATTAAAAGAAACTGGTGTTGATGCGGTGAAGGCTTTTATAAATAACTAAGGTGTGAGAGGTTGAAGAAAGTAGCTCTAATATCCTTGAACACGAATTTTCTAGTCAACATTGAGATTATTAGACCGCTGTTGGGTGTCAAAGAGATGCCGTTCTTTGAGTGCGTGCCGATGCTGTACTTGAGTCCTTCTTGCATTCAGACTAATAATATCCTGGAATAATATTTTTTTGTTTACAGTGCGTATGGATGCTTTGAAAGATAAGTAAAGAATGGGCCAATTTCTTTCCACAGGTTTTTACTTGAGCATTTACACATTAATGTGTATTAAGCTGCGTCCAGACTAGCGAGCTCAGCCTCGAAATGAACCACGTCGCGAGCCGAAGCTCAACATTCCATCGAGCAATATTTTGCTTCATAAAGTTATGTACCTCAGTAGATGGACACACGCAATAAACAGGTAAAAATTAAAATTTGGTGCTGTGGTATAATTTATTTACCCTTTTCAACAAAGAAAAAAAAGACAGGACAGAGGATGGTGGAAAACTCAATTGTACTTAAAGAGAGTGGAATATAGGGGAAATATTTTGCTCCACTAATTTAAATTTCAAGAAATTAGTGGCCCATACAAGAACTTAACTCGAATGTCACCAAGTGATTAAGCATCTAATTATTTTGATTAGACTAAACGTGCACAAAAAAAACTTTTGAAATGTCCACGTTTAAGAGAATCTTTAAGTGTGCAGGAAAGACTCGGAATAACATTACGTTTCTTAACAACCGGAGACTCTTATGCCAGTCTGCAATATCTGTTTAAGGTTTCTAAACAAAGTATAAATATTATTAATAAAGAATATTATAATTAATCTTATGGGGTAGAAATGAGGAAGAAAGCATTTTAGAGGAAGGTCTCTAAACAGAGTATATATAATATGATTAATAAAGTATATGATAGTTAATATTATGGGGTAGAAATGAGGAAGGAAACTTTTAGAGATAATCTACCAGAATTTGCATGGAAGCAGAGTGAAAAACCATCTAGGAAAAACTACCCTCAATAGACCTGACCTGGTTTCGAACCCCGATCTCCTCTCTTTGAGCACGCCAGTCTAACATGAGATTGAAGTGGGCTAGGACATATTTACCCACAAAATCTACCTACGGTGACAGTTAAGTCATTGTTCACCCCTTTCTCCCCAGATACAGTTTCAAACTTATTTTAAGTGTGCGATAAGCTTTCTAAGTAAAAGTATTACCATCATTGTACAGTTTACAACACGCGAGTAGTTATGTAACTGTAAATATTATTTTAATATATTCTCTAGTTTTTAAAGATTAAATTAATATTATGTATTTATTTCCCTCGACCTAGCCAATTATAAAACGAATTTGCAGTTAATATCTAATATGTCAATTACAAAAAATAATAATTTCAAACTATATTTCAAAGTGTAGTAAGATTTACAATACGCAACTGCTCAACTAATATTTCAAGCGCGTGTGATGGAAGGTTGATTAGAAATAAACAGTAATGTATAGTTTCTAGTGGTCCGGCTCGAGGCTCGGCTCGCACCACCGTCCAGTGAGTTTTGAGCCGAGCCTCATTACAGTGGCAAGTGAGTTGCGACATTTCTCACGTGAGTACTGTCCAGGTCTGTTTACACTAGCAGCAATAAATTGCTGCGAGATCTGTCGGGCGAGTTTGTTGGCGAGTGATTTGTGAGAGTTCTCACAAAGCTGTTTACACTTGAGAGGAGAATATTGCTCGTGCAAGGTTTGTTTCACTCATATTGGAATAACGCCTTCCGTCAGACGTCTCAAATATGCTGCTGAATTATAAACCAAATCTATTCGGGGGGGGGGGGT
>CABFWO010004601.1:27366-61631 GCA_902155825.1 Timema genevievae
GGGGGGGGGACGGAAGGAAAGGCAATGCTGGGTTAAGGAGTGGATCCAGTACATATTTTTTCAACTCATTTTTCTTCGAGTCTTGATTATATTGACTGCGTATATTATGCGGCTTTCTAGATATTTCCACTGGGTTGGTGGAAAGCTTGTTTGTTATGGCTTGTAAGTTGTAAGGAATCTTGTTTATTTTCCACCCTGTCTCTGTTTTACAAACTTCAAACAAAAGTTCATTTTCCTCATAAAGAGCAATTAGCAATTTTATTTAATTATTACTCCCCTTTTTGAAGGCGGACATCATCGAGAGAGAAAATCAACTCGCGCACGTCTCACAGAAAATATTGAAATGGTTTGGATATTCCGTGAGAGCTTGCGGAAATGGCGAGGAGTGTGTTTAGATAGGCAAGCGTGGATCTTGCAGAACAACTTGCGTGAGTCATCAAAAACCTACTCGCAGAGCTGTTTAAATTTGTGACAGTACTTTCTGACAGCATCTCGCGCGAGATTACCTGCTAGTCTATCTGCACCTTTACATCCTTGGATGTACATCGAAATAATGACATTCATTGGGTTGCTGCGAGCATTCCGACGAACCCATTTATCCATTGTTAATGAGGCTCAGCTCGAGCTTCGGCTCGCTAGTCTGGACGCTGATTAATGTTCAACATAAACCAACTCAGTTTTGACCGTAGTTTTCCCATATATTTGTTATTTTGTCACATTATCTAAGTAGGCCTAGCTTGTGACAACGCCATTTCATTTGGGTTAAAATACGTTCGGATATTTCTAGGCCTACAATGAATGTGATTTTTGTCATTGGCCTATCTATCCATGCCCATATACCCCTGTACTTGTGAAAGCTAAGCTAATATGTGTTGCTCCCGGCATAGATGTAGGCCTATCACAAGTTGTATCGCGGGCCATTTTTTAAATATGTTTATATTTTTGTATTCACATTCTAGTTTCCATAAGGATGGAGACAATAGAAAACAGAGAAAATGGCCCTATAGTTTACAAGTTACCCGTTTACACAAACCCAACATTTCGAAATTTGTTCAACATATTTCCTTGACGAATGTTTTGGCAGGAAAAAATTTGGTGGACGTTGGTTAAGAGAAGAAGCGGTTTTAATAATGTTAAATTTCCCAACTCATCTTCAAAAAGCTTCTAAGCGTCTAAGGTCTCATTCAAGCAAATGATACGTCCATCGTCTTCACACAATTGGTAAGCCTTTGTGTTACTCATATTTTATAGTAGGTCTATAAGGCCACTAAGCGCTTACGTCGTACTTATTAACGCTATGGTCTTACTCAGCCCATGGCACATTTTTCTTGTTGCATTTCGGTTAGGAATAGTAACTAATTATTGAATTGGATCCTCACCTTTTTGTATGAATATTTTTATGCAAATAAATACTTGTTATTTAAACAAAATCAAAGTGATCAACATGTATGCTATACCTGTGTTGACATATTATTAGGAATAATTAAATGGACCCAAAAATATATCAAACTTAGAATGATTATTAATATCGTATCGTATCGTATCGTAGGAGATTCTTCGAAAATTAACATTTTGTCTTATTTTTAGATCTACTTCCACTTCCACCGAAGCTGGGGGTTCAGCACGTAATTCCGAAGAAATACCTGATACCTTATGGCTGGCTTGAAAATAGCATCGGACGACGTCGTACACATTTGTAAAACTACAATAAACACTTTTCAAGTATCGAAAGCTATGGGAAGAATAAGGAAAGACAGACCCAGTGATATATTTTATTATAAAAGCCATTGTAAATATTTGGAATGACACATTTAGCTCCCTTAAGGAACATGTTCTTGATCAAGAGCCACTTGGTGATCACAGGGACTTAATAAAATCTGCGCTATTTCAGTAATTTAAAATAGGGCTACACCACGATGGAAAATGTGTAATGGAAAAACTACCCAAAAAATAGGATAAGACTTTTGAATCCCAAGTTAATTCTTTTTAAAGGTTAGTTAAGTTAAGTATTTACTCTAATGTATGATAATCTATTTACCAAGTAAATACTAGTATTTACTTATAACTTGTAAAATATCATATAGGGATAGGCTATGTAGATATTTGTAACTTTTTTTTAGGGTTCTATGACAAACTAAGAATAATATAGATTGTTCAAAATATTAAAAGTATCTGAGTACTTACAAGTATGTATAAATAACACATGCTGTTCAATGTGTAGTTGTTTTTTGAACATTAAGTTATGTATAGAATTTATAACCATTTTAATGTGATTTATTGCTATATAATTTCATCCAATCCTTTACTGTTCACTGACAAAGATTTTCTGTATCTTTCAAGACATATTTTCAATCATATTACAAAAATCACCGTGAGAATATTTTAAATATACACTAATTGATTTTCACGAAGATATTGGAGACATTAGGCTCTTAACTGTACACACTCTTATTTAATTCTGTGGGAAGGATTGATCCACCAAAGATATCTCATTAATGTTTCAACAAGCCTGAACTTTCTAATTGTTTTGGTGTTGGCTTATGATAATAGAGGCTTTTAGGATTAAAAATTAATAGTAGTATAATCCAAACATCACACGGAGAATAATCACAGCAAAATTTTTTTATCTAAGATCCAAATGAGTGAAACATGCATGTGTTGGAAGGAAAGCCCAAAAACGGCCCATGGACAGATTTTTGCTCAATCCTAGGATTGGACGTTTAAAAATGACCAAAGCCTGACGTTATATTCAATTTCGTACTTTAGTCGTCAATTACTAAACTAGCGCGCCACCAGCTCAATCTGGTTTAAAAATGAACTAAAGTGTTATTTCTAGCTTTGGTCGTTTAGTAACTGCGCAATGCTAGGTTTGGTTGTTTGGAGACGGCCAAAGCCCGAAATTGAATATAAATCCGGGCTTTGGTCATTTTAAAACGTCCAATCTTAGGATTGAGCAAAAAAAAATCTGTCCATTGGCCGTTTTCGGGCTTAGCGCCCAACATAATGCATTATTCTAAACGCCGCTATCGCGCCCCAGTTAGACTGACCAATGTCACGTGGTCTACTGGCTAACGGTGGTAGCTCCCTCCACCTCCCTATATTATGCTCAGCTGAGGAAGGTAAATCCCCAATCTATTAGCCGTTAAAAGTAAGAATACTATTTTTATTTTATTTACAGTAAATATTATTTTCACCGAAGAAATATAAATAGTTACATTATTATGATACAGATATTAAAAATGATATTATTTATGATTAATTTGACAAAATTTAAAATTTAAAAATTAGTCAAAAATAAAGTTACCCGCCTCGGTGGCGTAGTTGGCTAACGCGCTAGTCGTGTTGAGCTCGACCGCCGAGGACGGGGAGATCGAGGTTCGAATCTCGGTCGGGTGAACTGGGGGTGGGTTTTCCTAAATGGTTTTCCACTCTCCCTCCACGCAAATGCGGGTTCACTTCCTCTAAATTCAACCCTCCCAATTCCTAATCCATTAGCGTAATTAGTACTTAAGCGTATAACCCGAACGGGTAGTAAGACGTGGTGCTAAATAATAATAATAATAAAGTTTTTAAAGGCAAGTGTTTGCTAATTGTAGCCTTCATCCACTAAGTACTTGAAATTCCATCAGAACTTCATGGAATTTTAATGTTGTATTTACCGTGGATTTTTAAACTATTGTTCCAAACCAAAGCTTTGACATTCAAACATAACTCCGAATGTTTCAAATGTCTCATCCAATCTGTCCACGTAATGAAATTTAATTAATATTTAAACATATTTGGAATACGTCAGTTAGCGGAGGGAGAACTTTTCAAAAACACTTGTGAAATTAATCTAGTTTCTAATTGAGAAATAAATGCTTTACATTCTGTCTGCGAAATGTAATGAAAATAAAATCTGTTTACTGATGAACACAATATGGTTTAAAAATACCTTTTTAGAAAAGTGTGTTAATATACATCACACAAAAAACTCATAATGATAAATAAATAAACATATCAATCACATATTAAAAACATGGCTGCCAATGAAACTTTATCAACTGTCTGTTAATGAAAACTAAATGCTATTCACAAATTTGTTAGAGGATTTTTTTACTTCCAAATACCCCTCACTCAATCTTTTCAATTTTTTCTTTAATTGTCTCTATCTAAAAAGTATAGCAAAGATTAAAGTTGAATGGCGAAGCTTTGTTTCAGCCCCGTGATCCCCATAAAGAGTTCTCCTATTCGCTTTAACCAAAGATTTGGAATCAGATTTTCGAACTTAAATAGTCTTAAGAGAAATAACAAGTTATTTGGAAAGACATTGCAAGTTGAACAGGTAGTATATTTGTAGAGGAAAGGAGATGAGAAATGAACATACAGGTAGTATATTTGTAGAAGAAAGGAGATGAGACATGAACATACAGGGGTTCCTCAGTAGGTTTAATAGCTTAGAGAGTTGCGTGTGATTGAACAGTTTGAGAGTCAATGGTATAAGGCGTTACTCTTGCAATATACAAGACTGTCCATGTCGGGTATAATGGGGTTCGAATCCCGGGTGGACTGAGTTTTTTTCCTAAATTTTTTCCACTCTCCCTCAAAGCAAATACGAGTACACTTCCTCTAAATTCAACCTTACTCATCCTTAACTCACTAGAATAAGTATTATATATGTGTATAACCTGAATAGGTAGTAAGACACAGCTTTAAAAATAATGTGCAGTGCCCAATCCACCTGTTTACAATTTGTTCTAGACGAATCTTTAAGATTATTTATTTTTAAAGATGTTTCTTTGAAGGAACCAATTGGAAAAACTTTACGGCATCAAGTTATTCCGCTATTATACTTTGTGCGAGTGGATATTACAGCCAAGCCCTGGAATTTGAGCAGGAGGAAACGTAGGACAGGCGAAGCACCCCAAAACCTCTCTGATGCTTCTGGAAATGTAATACCGTATATCACTCCGAGGTTCTTAACAAATTACATTGCCATTTATTTGAGAAAAAGAAGAACCCGAGAAGGACGATTAAAAAACACCGGAAAAAAAAGTTGAAACGAAGAAATATAATCAAGAAAAGAGACGTCTGAAGAACATATAAGAGTTGGTGCAATGTAGGTAAACTAAGACTTAGCTCGTGAGAGGTAATAGAAAAATTGAGCCTGAACGAATTTAAAAAGTACGAAGAAAAAACTTAAATAATAAATACAGAATATGATATAGTTTGGTTCTGCAAAATATGGAAAGATTTTACATAATTATTGACTGACTATCTTAGTTTTATATTATTAACTTCTAGTATAACTCTGTAGAATGTTTATATACACGCATGCAACATGTTATTGTTTCCTATAATTTTAATTCAACACAAAAACTGGTATAGTATAAGTATAATACAAAATTGATATACGATTAATTTCAGATTTCAAGCAATTTTAAAATTAGTGTCCGTCCCCACTAATTATGTCAATATAGCGTGGTTTTTGCTGGGTTTAGTTTCATGCATAACTTAAAACAAATACTGCATATCGTACAATGCATAATTCACAGTAAAAAATGCAATGGTTCATAAAGAAACTCCATGATTCAAGTATGAATATTATCAAGTGTGTTTTTATTTATAGAAATCGGCATAAACTCTTAGCCCTAAAATATTCAATGTTGTGTTTTGAAACATAAAATGAATCACTGCCTGTTATACTAGATAAAACTATTTTGTTTCTTAGGTTATGGTTTTATTACTCTCAAGAATATTAGGGTAGACTTAATAAATAATAAAATAAAAAATGTAATAGTTCCCTTACTTAGCTACAATCGTAATCATTCATGCTAAAACAAAGAAAAATCAATAATAGCAAACAATTCGTAGAAAGTTAAATCTACTTTATGTAACCCACTTCAATGGCCGCATGGTCCAGGGTGCTACTCACGCAATAAACTAGACTGCCGTTGGCGGGGATATTGTGGTTCGATCCCAGTCGGATGTACTAAGGGTGTTTTTCCCCCACTCTTTATCTACACAAATATGGGTACACTTCCTCTAAATCCAACCCTACTCATTCCTAAGCCATTAGTGTAATTATTATATTATCGTATAATCTGAATGGGTAGTAAGATGCGGTGCTAAATAAAACTTAATGTACTATGAAGTATTCTCTATTGATTATTTTTCCGTTGTGAACGTTATCATTAAAATTAGGGAATTTCAACTTTTTGCTATGCACTAAGTATTAGCTACTAGTTATGCGTTATTTATGACAATAACACAGCCTTAGTTTTGTATTTAATTTATTTACATATTTTAAATCCCGTGGTTGAGGGCCATTGGATAAATGATATGTAATGAGGTCTCTGTGTTTATAAAATATATATAAATACTTATGTAAAGATAAATAAACATGTGTTGATATCGTTTATAGAATTTAATAATATTTTAATTTTAATATGGAGTTTTTATATTACATATTAAATATTTCCTAGAACCGATATGAAGCATAATCTTGAATGATATTTTATAATTAATATTTCAAACACTAAAGATACATACAAAAAAACCTCTTGATTCGTTTAACACATTGATTACTAACAATTTAATCCATGGGCGTAGCGATATGAGTAGGCTCATCAAGAATAAATGCACCGACCTTGAGTTGAACGGTAAATATCAGTCGTATGAGGAATATCCTAAAGTAGTTCTCCAAGACCACTTGTTTACTTCCCTGTTCTTTTAGTACAATGTCTCACCATCAGTTCGGGCTATGCGCTTATGTACTAATCACTCTAGTGGTTCTGGGCATTAGGAAGGTTATATTTAGAGGACGTGTATCCACATTTGTGTGGAGGTAGAGTTGAAGACAATTTTAGAAAAACCACCCTAATACACCCAACCGAGATTCAAACTTCGATCTCCCAGTCATCAGCAGTCTAGTCTACTGCGAAAGTAGCATCCTAGACCTTGCAGCCATCGAAGCATGTGTATGATTAGTGTTAAATTTAGAGGAAGAATACCCGCATTTGCGGGGAGGTAGAGTAGAAAACCGCTGAGAGAAAACCACCCTCTGTACGCTCGACCGGGATTCGAAGCACAAACTCTCTATCATCTTAAACCATTCGACCACTGAAGTGGGTATATGTGTTTACAAATGTTTAGTTTAATTTGGTCAATAGCTTCCCACCATTGGGTAAGCGGGATCCTCTCATCTGGCTTGCTGGTGACAGGTAGGTCAGGTATCGAATCCCGAAAGTCTCAGTTAACTGAACCCTTTTTCCCCATGAATAACAAATGAAAATATTGCGCTTCTAGGCTACAACACTCGTAGCCAAGTTTTTGGTAAGATTAGCCACTACTAATGTACCGCTGTCCAGGGAACGCCCGAACGTACTAATCGTACATTCTTTCCGTGGAGGTGGTGGTGATAGTGAGTATGAGGAGGATAGTGAGTATGAGGGGGATAGTGCGTATGAGAGTGATAGTGAGTATGAGGGGGATAGTGAGTATGAGGGTGTAAAACCAATGGAAACTTTTAACCTCATTTAAGCATAATGAACCAAACCATGGTTTCCGTTGGGTGATTCTCCTTTGGGGTAAAATACCCTTGGTACAATCCGGGATTCGGACCCGTGACCCCTAGGCTCGAACCAAGATGCACTAACCACTATACCACGGGGCTGGTATAAATAGAAAATAAAGACTGTGGATTTGAAAAGCAAGAAGTAAAAACCTAATTCTAAGAACCCGCCCTCCCCCGTTTTTTCCTCGACCCCTCCCCTATCTCTACTTTCCTTCTACCCTGTTTTTTCATTAAAGATCGTATCAAATCGGCCAAGCAGAACACTACGGGAAATTACAGTTTTTCCTCCTTGAACTCGAGGTAACTAGTATTACTTTGCTCTTCTTTAGTGGGATGTTTTCATAGGAACGTTCTTCCTGCAAGGGGTTTTTACTGACCGGAACCTCCTGAATATGGCAACGCCCTCAGCATTGGTATCATTAACCTGCTATGGCCATTGGCTGTGATGATTCTGTCAACTAATTGTTATCAAATCATGGTTATAAACATAGGAATCAAATTCAGCAAATAATAGGAGTAGCAATTCTTTTTAATGATCCATAAAAAAGTACACATAGGCCTAATATTAACTATACCTGCTTCGGTGACCACATGGTCTAACGCGCTACTCTCCCAGCAGACTAGAGTGCCTATGGCTGGGAGATCAAGGTTTGAATCTCGGTCAAGTGTACCAAGGGTGGTTTTTCCAAAACGGCTTTCCATACTCCCTTCAAGCAAATACGGGTACACTTCCTCTAAATATAGCCTTCCTAATCTCTAACTCACCAAACTAATTATTGTATAAGCCTATATCCTAGACATGGTGCTTAAAAAAATGGATGTCAGTTTCAAAGATAAACAATGTATAATAAAGATCATATCAACAATTTCGTAAGCAATCGTCTCGTTTTCTAATTTATTTGGAAGGCACACTTATATTTTAGAGTATATTTATTCGTATGGGTGGACACTTGGACAAAATGGTGAGATGGTTTTTGTTGGTTTGTCTATAATGGGAAGTGCAGGGTTCGAACCAAGCCGGGTGTACTCTACATTATTTTATTTTAAATAAATGGTACGGAACTCCGCACTGACTTTCTCACTCAATTGTTTAAAAGTGGAAATAATTACTCAAAACTCGTAATATATGTGAAACTAGATAGTATACACTATCAAACCCAAGCACAAATTAAGCTATACTTACGTAAAACCTTTTTAACTCTCGGTTTTAAATGTTATAGTTTTATTTTTAAAGAATTAAAGTCCTCATTTGTATATTTGGATAAATAAAAAAGATATAAATTGGGTACACAAGGGTAAAATCTCGTATTTAAATTTCGACATTTGGTTAACATTATCGACATTTTATTAGGAGTTGCACAACTTATGGTTGTCGCATTTTTATTAAATTCCTCATTTATAAATTTTGACCAATAAAATAGGTAAGTGTTAATTATTGAGTTAAAAATGATAGAGATATATTATTGTTGTACAAACATTTCCCTTAAGAGCTTAAAGGAAAAAAACATCAACTTTTTGAGAAACTTATTTACTTACTCTATGGCATTCGAGAATTATTGCGTTAAAACTTAGGTGGTATTTCCGTACAACTAAAGTTCACACAATTGTATGAATATAATATTTGCCATTATCTCAGAAACCATTGGTTTTATAAAGATATATTTCAAATAAAAGTTTAGTTTATTTTTAACAGTAGGCTACTAAAATTTTGCAATGATAAGTTATTAAAGTATCTCAAATATTAGCGGGGATATATAAATTACCGCTTCTGTAAATAATCAAAATTCAATTTTTTTGGGAAAATTAAAATAGCCATTTTGTTTATAATCTTAATTAACGCCTAAATACAAATTTTAATTAAAATCGTTAGTGCCGATTTTGAGAATAACCAATTTTTTTTTCTTTTCACCTTTAGTAAACTACTCTTAATTTTAGGGTTTGACAGACAAACAAATAGATGGCATTGCAAAAACCACTTTTTCAGATTCGTGGAATCATTAAACGTTGACATTAATCAATATCTCGAGTATCTGTAAGATAGCGAGAAAGTTAAAGGGGCATCTCGAATGGGTAATTTGACGTGGGGAGAAAATACGAGTGTTTCTATTTCCTTCTCTCGTGTATATATGCATTTGTGCGCGTGTATGGAGGGGGTCATATACTTCTTAGCCAACCTAACTTAACCTAACCTTTCATGCGTTAACGAATTTCGTTCTTATTCAATTTTGTAATTTACTGTACGAAGATCCCCTCTTTGAGGTGTCGTGGAGGAACTCAACCATAATTATCGGATCAATTTCTCCGTGGAGGAACTCGACAGCTACGACAATCAGAGATGATCCAAATAAATAATAATTTCCGATGCAAAGATAATTTGACATTTATTACTTGGCTACAGCTGAAAGCCTTTTAGCCATTTAAATTCTACTGGTTTCTGTAATGCTACAATCCGAGTTGATCTAAATAAAGAACAATATCCGATAGCGCTCTTTGACATCATTTTCAAACAAGCATTATGATGTTCGACTAACACAATGAAAGTTAGAGAGATGAGTTGAACTTTGTCCCGCCCGCGGGGAAGCCAGAGAGCAAGACCGCGTGACATGCCCTCTAGCGCCACACGCGGCGGGCCCAAAGCTCAAGAGTGCGCGGTGCTGGTATAGTGACGTCATACTCTACATCCACCCCCGGCAGAACAAACAAAACTCCTTTTTGTTAGATAGGACAATACATAGCTGAAAGCATAACAACATACGATGTGTTTTTCATGGCGCACTAAAAGTAAATATAAGAATAAATATAATCATAAAAATATATATAGAAAATATAATCATAAAAATGTATATAAAAAGGCAAAATCTTAAATGAACGCAAGTAGGCTTTCTCTGAAATATGAAAATACTAATACATAATATATTAATTTGTATTGTGTTTTGCCTAAGTTACAATGAGTTATCTAAAAGTAATAACTTAATATTAACGATATTAACAAACATACATATATAGATAGCTAAATGTTATAGCATCTGTTACATCTGATAAAAACAATATAGTGACTTTTAGTGTCTACCACACGTAAATATTATATTTATTATTTTAGACTGGTAAACATTATTTTTAATATAAGTATATATGGAAGACAAAAAAAAGCAAGTATATAATTACTAACCTAATGAAATCTTTCTAGCAATGATTTTATAATATAATTGTGAGGGGCAAGAGGGTTGGTCATAACTGTTATTCGTTATTATAATAATATGGAGGGGGCATGCAATATACGAATCAACAATAATGTTAACTTTTCTAAGCCCCTACTATTATAATAACATTTTGTGTATATTGTATTTAATATTAACACTTGGATACAAATGCAAGACACTAATTTATTATTATAAGAGTACATGTCAAATATGTCATGGCAGGCGAACGCTTAGAAATAAGCTAACAACAACAAAAACAAATTACAACAAAACCTATCCCAACGGTGTTACCTCAATAGGACATGGTTTGAGTTGTGAAACATGAGCGCGGCGCAAAGGTAGTCCACTTTTAGCATCTACTAATTGAACCGTTACATCGCTCAAAAATTTGCCTATAACACCTGATTCTGACCAGCGAAAGTTCAATTTCCCAGCAATCCCTGCAGCCTTATCACTAATCGGCTGGATTTTATAGATTATATGTTGACCTACCTTATAAGGAATCGGATGTCTGTCTTTGTTGTAGTGTTTATAGTATAAATATGAAGGGAGCGTTATTCTGGCCTTTATTTTTGCACTACTGGTAAATACCGTTTTAACTTAAATTAAGTGCAAATGGCCTGATCTTCATGGCACAATGCAGCTGAGAAAGTCACAAACTTATAGGTTGGTGATGAGAAGCTTGCCAAACTAAATACAATAAGCGTTGAATGTATTACAAATACCATCGTTGATAACATCAACTAAATTCCAGTATAATCAGTTCTTGTTTGCTGGTAACGAGAAGGTAGGAGCTCAAACCCTAGTCGGGTATTCTGGGGGCAGTTTGACTGTCAAGTTTTCCAATTCTGCCTTCACGCAAAATCTGGTACATTTTCTACTAAGTATACATTCCTCATTCCTATACTATTAGAGTAGTTAAAATGTGTAGTCTGGATTGATTAAGCTATTTGCTAATATAATATATCCCTGTATTCATTGTTCTCTCCTAAAGTAAGTTATTTTGTGTGCTATGTACTGTTAATTTCCTGCTTTTAATTTGTTCTTTGCATCTAATTATATTGCTGTTTAAATATATAAAGCCCCCAGGCTACCTTTGTTTTCTAGGTCCCACATTGTTGTATATTCAGGAACAATGTAGCATTCTAAACATTCCGTCATCAAGTTGAGAGCGTTAAAATATTATACTATGCCTGGCCTCAAGCGTTATTCTCTGCTTTCCTGTAGCTGCTGAAAACAATTCACATCATTTATGTTTCGTGATCAAATAATAAGTTGACTTAAGCTTTTTATAACATAAGCTAAACCTTCTCATAATTTATGGTTCTGATAAGTCTTTTATCAGAGCCATACATCATTATTCCTTGTGATAGAGATAAGACATATCTAGATGTAAGAAAGCCAGTATTCACCAAAAATAAAGCTATCTTACATTATCATTCAGTATTAAAAAGATACGTTTGCTGACAAATGTGATAGCTTCATATCACATGGTATGTGGTATGTAGTATGTAATATGTGGATTATCTTGAATACAGTATTTTTTTAAATGGTCAAACCAAGTCATGAATTTGGAGATTCGATTATAATATTAGTGTTTTTTTTTTCTTACCTGGATATAGTGTGAAACTTCTACATCTACAGCTATGCTAAATGTTTAATGTCAGTAACAAAATAAAAGGTATTTGATTCCAAGAATAAATGATCGGATATTGTAGATAGATTGTAGGCTACATTTTAACTCAGTTATAACTGTATAATTACTAGTTATATTCATTCCTGGTGATAAAATAACCTTTTAACATGAATAAATTGTTATGAAGAACTTACGTCAGGTGTTAAAAGATCGGGTGATCTTTCCTAAATTGTTTCCCACTCTTCCCTTGAATAAATGTGTATGCATTTCCTCTAATTTAAATCCCTACCCCATTAATAATGCATATATCCCATATGAGTAGTAAAGCGTGGTACAATTTTTGTAAATACATTCTCGAAAAAACCCAGATAGAATGTTCAAAAGTATCGAAACTGTTTTAAAACAGCTCAGATACACCTACCAGATATTCCTTGTATCCCACATAAAATAGAAACTATGATTCAAAGTTGAGTAGCATTAGGTAGTGAAGACATTTCGGAAACAAGGTGCATTCAAAGAGTGGCGGATTGTCTGATTGTCTTGTCTGACTGTCTGATAGTCGTGTGTTCTCTTTTGCTACTTTCCTGCCAATCATTTTGAGTAAACATTCGAAGTCACTTGGGGCATCCTCGTGAAGTTTTTTAAATCATCTTCATCTTCAAATTTAAGAGTTTCCAGAAGATTTGGCCCAATACCACCAATATCTCTCACGTCTGCCCAAGTTTTGGCTTCCTTACAATATCAAATAAATCAAAATCATAAATCCCCACAAAGTTCCTTCCCTTGACGTGACGTCAGAGACTGGATCTGGTTTAATCTGGTCTGGACACGTGACAATGTAGGTACAATATTTAGATTGTATCCATACTGTTCCAATACAACATTTCTGGTTTGTTCGAAGCATTGCTCCGCAACATTGTATGCTGGCCAGCACACTCTATCAGTAGGAGAGGATTAAGAATTGTTAACCACGGTCTGGGGAAATTCATATTAAATGCGGATATATGTGGATAGATCCCCCCCTATCCCTCTACGACTGGTTATTTCTGTCTCAAGATGTGTGGAGTAAAACTTGTGGTTGGATCCGTACTTGTTTAAACTTTCATGCAAGATGTGTGGAATAACAAAAATATGTCGGAACTTGCATGAAAGCCGTTATTAATTTATTATCCTTTGTCAAAATATAAGCTCTAATTCTTTGTATATAAGTGAACACCTTTGGTTTTATCCAATCCTTTGCACGAAAGCAATTTTCATCTGAGTTAAATAATACATTAATTATTTTTTTGGATAGGTTTTTAGTTCCTACTTCAATTAAAATGATGGTACAGTTATTATTAAATATAACCTCCTTAATCAATGCTAGTTAAAAGCGATCTATTGAAAACCTTTAGGCTTGAATCCTCTCCCCCCCCCATCAATATGGTAATTGGTTCTATCGAGAGGAATATAGAGTTTAAAGTCCTATATTTTGGGAAAGTAGGCCAATCGGTGATGAGGAGTTATGTTTTGTGAATATATTATAAGGGTGTCGCTTGTACAACTCTATCCATAAGCGTTTAAATAGATCATTATGAACATGTTACAGCAATTGATAAATATTGTGGACGCAGTGCTGGTAATAAAGTTGAGTAAATTAATCGTCGAACAAAAGTACTCTAGATAAGCTAAATACTGTTTGGGAGATCCGAGAAATTTGATAGTTCTTGCCCTTGCAACGTGTGTGAACTAAAGAAGGAGAAAGTATTATATACCTGAGTTGTTGAAAGAGTTGACACACCAACCAACTCGTTTAGCAGCAGCAACAACTGGCAGCAGTAAATAGCACTAGGCAAGAGTAGCAACAGCCGACTGATAAGTCTAAGGTAGCTGAAGTGTGCCAACTATCCGCCAGTTCTGAATGTGCTTCAGTAGCAGAAGGTTTAGGACAGACTATATTAATTTAAGGTTTGTGGGTCACACGTGTGCGGGACGTGCCTATATGAGCACCAAAAGTTCTCACAGTGCGATTGAAGACGATGGACTGTACCTGTAGTTTACAAAGAACACCGTAATATACTCTACATTGAGCTATACGTCTCTACTCATCACACAGTGAGAGCGTTGGAAGTACTACTCTACGAGAGAGTCGAGGAGCTGTCATGGCATGTGGTTGTTTTGCCAGGGCCACGTCAGGACTATCACCAGCCACCCCCAGAGTCACCGTCACCACCAGCTTCACCATTGAGTCAAGGAGTGGATATGCTCCAGTCGGTATCGTCAGCCTAGTAGGAGACAAAAACAGAATCACCCAGAAAGTTTGAGGCTTTAACAATGTACAAAACTTTTGCTTGGATGTAAAACGGCCCTTGAAGGCATCATTAGCAAGGCCGTAGCTGGAAGGGGGGGAGGAGGCACCACCCAGAAATTTTATGAACAAATTATATATGGCTTTATTTATGGTTCGAACAATATCAAAATTAAGATACAAGTCAGTGGCGTCGCGTTAGGGCAAGCAAGGCAAGTACCACTTGCCTTTGATTGAAGATATCTAATTATTTTATTTACTGTTTGCAAAAATATTTTCCTGGTAATCATGTAAATGTAATTCAAGCATCAGCGGGTTTTAAAAAAAATACATACATGGCAGTGACCGTAACATGCATGCAAGATGTGCACTAGTCCATCTAATGGTCAGTATTTGTACGACTTTCATCCCATTGCTCTAGCAAGTGTAGTTCTTATTTGTGACGTCATATATTCGGAGGGTGAGAAGGGGAAGAGCTGCTGATGTCAGGTAAAAATGCAAGCAGCTGAGCTACGACTTCTCTTGACCGAAAGGTGACGACTTGAACCGAAGTCACTACCCCTCTCTTCCCCTTTCAAACCATAATGGGATGGTATGGCATGAAAGGGGAAATTAATATTGTCAAGGTACTGACCCCGTGCCTACACGTCTACACACGACACAACTTCTTATACATAAAGTTGTACAAGAAGTTGCAGCCTGAAGATGGCGTCGTGTGAACACCAAAATTTGTACAACTTATTGTATACAGTTTCATAAAATAGAACGGGTTCTATATCAGCCATTTTTCTTTTACAAATTTTGAGTTGTAAACACGAAAACTTCGTCTACTAGACAGTTACTTTTTTTAAAAAAAGAGTGATTGTAAGAAAAACAGCTAAATGCTTGAAAACAAATAAATAATTATAATTGAAGGAGGTTAAACCCCAAATATATAAGTATATTAAAAAGTTTTAATTTTTTTTATTTTCATAATATTTAAGAATGATTAAGAAATTATTTATATTAAATACCAATATTTTCCAAATAATTCAATGATTATTTTACCATAAAAAGAGCAAAGACGCAATTTTTTATAAAAATTTTTTTAAATATTGTATGCCATCACAAATGCCGTGTGAACAGTCCCTGGCTAAAATTTGTATGCAATCCATGTGGCCAAGATATTGTCCAATTTCTTTCACAACTTTTTGTACAAGAAGTTGTGTCGTGTGTACCGGGCTTTAGAGTTTTGTGGAGTTTACTGTAGCAGGTGCTTTTGTTTTGATGTGTGTATCAGTGAAAGCTAAAAAAACTAAAGTTTTTAGTATATGTCTATAGTAAGTAATAACACAATAATGTAAATCACGGAACAGAAGAACGCCCAAAACCACAACTATCATTAAAAAAAACACCTCCAAATAGTTTCTTGAAGCATAACAAAAAATTTAAAACATTCCAGAACCTCCCCTTCTAAGCTTGGAAGCATCCCCTCCAAGCTTGCCTAAGAATGTTGGTCCGATACTCTACTGATACAAGTACAAATTAAGAGGCTGTGTTACCATAAAAAGCAGGTCAGAGAGCTTCTAGAGATGTATAATATTTAGAATTTGTCCTTGCATTCCGCAGTTATGGTGTTATGTTGCACAAAACAGCACTTCAGATAGCTTCTAGAGGTGTTTAATATTTAGAACTCTTCCTAGTCTTCGGCAGTTATGATGTAATGTTGTCAAATAAAACACTTCAGATAGCTTCTAGAGGTGTTTAATATTTAGAACTCTTCCTAGTCTTAGGCAGTTATGATGTTATGTTGCCAAATAAAACACTTCAGATAGCTTCTAGAGGTGTTTAATATTTAGAACTCTTCCTAGTCTTAGGCAGTTATGGTGTTATGTTGCCAAATTAAACACTTCAGATAGCTTCTAGAGGTGTTTAATATTTAGAACTCTTCCTAGTCTTCGGCAGTTATGATGTTATGTTGTCAAATAAAACACTTCAGATAGCTTCTAGAGGTGTTTAATATTTAGAACTCTTCCTAGTCTTAGGCAGTTATGGTGTTATGTTGCCAAATTAAACACTTAAGATAGCTTCTAGAGGTGTTTAATATTTATAATTTTTCCTAGCCTTCAGCAGTTATTGTGTTATGTTGCAAAAAAAAAGTTCAGATAACTTCTAAAACTGTTTATCATTTAGACTTTTTTCTATCTTACGGCAATTGGGGGATGTACCCACTAACCCCCCCCCCCCCTGAAATTATTGGCTGGCTACGGCCTTGATCATTAGTGTGAACTATTTTGGTAATGTCTTTCTTTCAAAGCTATCTTGATCGTAAGAGATTTCACTCAAATCCGCGATGTATGACATATCCCGGCGAACAAGGTGTGATGCTTAGAGCACCTAACAAATAGGCTTGGTCACTGAATGGTGTGGTCAGAATATAATATGTAGCTGCTGTTACAAAATTAGAATATGTTGTCCTCGATTTAAATGTTTCAAACATGCTGCTGTAAACCCAAAAGTAGAATATGTTGCACGCTCTGAATATTTTTAATATGTAACTGTGAATCAACCCTCAACTTAAAAAATAAAGTTAGTTGCTGTGGTCTTAGGATTTGAATATTATTTCTGCTGCTGTTGCGGTTTTTCAATACAAGAACTAATAAAAACATGTTCAGGTTTGAAAAAAAAATCCATAGAAAAAATTGTTTGAGAATTTCTGAATATTCAAAGATTTTTCATTTTTTCATTTATTTGGGATATCCAAAGTGATCTTTCCGAACTGACTGAATGTATGAACACACGCCTTATTAATTAACTTAAATTTAGAACGGACACAACAACCCCCAGCCGTCAATTCATCATTATGAAAGGGGAAAACCACATTTCACTACATGTTTCGGCCATGCTGGGATATGAACCCAGCTCCCTAGACTCCGTTGGCAGACATGCTACCGACTGAAATAGGTATTTGGTGGATATTCAAAGATATTGTGCTATTGGGAGTGGGTAGCAACCTATAAGTGACAAATCTGTCAGGAGGATCGACATAATTATTACAGGTGACCTTATAGATTACACTCTTGTTTAGTTAATGCGGTTTTAGTAATTATTTGACTTCAAATGTTTAGAAAGTATCACGATGCTTGCTATAAACAGGAGCAAAGTTATCCTCATTTGACTTGGTACAGAGCTATACTCATTTGACTTGGTACAAAGCTATCCTCATTTGACTTGGTACAAAGCTATCATCATTTGACTTGGTACAGAGCTATCCTCACTATAGGTGGTTAGCCCCATTTAGCTAATAGCTTGAAACTTGAAAATGAACAACTTGTAGCCCTTCAATAAAAATAAAACCACAATAAAACATGAGGAAAAGAAAGAAGAGCTATCCTTCTCCGTCACTGTAACCTATCTTTAACCAGATGTACTATATTTTCTGTCTGAATTTTAAAATTTATCGATGCCCGGCTCATATGAACCCTCTAGAAAGTAAATATCTAATTATATTTATGTAACTGTTCCACTGCAAGGAATTAAATCATCGTAAACCAGTCAGTCCTCGCTTTTAACAGAGGCAGTACTATACAAATTGTTACTAATATTATTTTAAAATGAAATATAAATAAAAGGTTCGTAATGTGATGAAAGCTAATTTTGAAAATACTCTGCTCCAATTTGAATGAAAAACTTAATTTATTTTTAATTTAAAAGTGTTTTAAGTCGTGTAAACAAACCAATATAAAGTGACACTTTCCGAGAGTTCAAATCTAATGTAAATAACTTTAACAGCTTTCTCATAGATAGTGCAAAATCTAATCTCCTTATAAACATCACATTCTCACAAAGGGTGGATTGGATACAGGGGCTGTTGTCAAGGGGAGGGGGTTTCAGGCTCCTGAAAGCCGTTCTTCCGTCATTGCTGGACTTACGCTCCTTACAACAATGAGGTATAGGTTTCAATATGTTTGTTATTTACATGTACAGGAGAGGTGGGGTGATAATTCAAAACCCACATCCCTTCCCTTCACGCGTCATCCCCTCAATGATTGTTCGTGCCTATGTAATTATTGGTGACACTCTAACACGTCTACCAGGCCCAGGGGCACTGATTTGGCAGGCGCCAATATTGAGTATTGACTCTCCACTGATTGCCTGGTGTGAAACAACGTCAACCACCAACTTAACTCTCATCACCGGCCATAGAGACAAAACGCGGTGTGTCTGCAATCTGGGCTTTAATTACAAAGGGTACGACTTCATTATATTCATGATGTTTGGTAAAACACAGATTTAAAAAATAAGGTGACAAAACCTAGGTGGAGGGGGGCTTTAAACTTAACCGATATAAAGAATTAATAGCCAGAGCTATTATTTATGCTTATTAGTGGGAGGTCCCGGGTTCGATTCCCGTGTCCAGGTGTCATTTTTCAATTTTCAGCTAACCGATATAGTATTATTTTTATGCGTCATGTCTTAATACCTGTTCGAGCTACATATGTAGGCTACTAAATACGCTAGTATGTTAGGAATGAGTAAGGTAGAATTTAGAGAAAATGTACTCGCATTTTCGTGTGGTGAGATTGGAAAAACTTTTAAGAAAATCCACCCTCAATACATTTAACCATTATTCGATAGCCGTTCTCGCCGTATTGGCAGACTATTCAAATGCAAGAGTTACGCTTCAGACCATGTGTCCACCGAAGAGGGCTGCATTTGATTACACTGGTAGAAAGGGACGTTGTTTAATTGTAATATTGTTTGCCATTACAACTAATATGTTTTCTTATACTGTACTGGTGCGAGGTGTTCTTGACAAATTGAATAAGTATGTCTACTCTCGAGTCGAGCTAAACAAGCACTGACTTTTACAAGTGGAGTGACAAGGACCCCGTTAAGTCTTGACACTGTTGCCAACATAGAGCATGAAAATTAGTAACAGACGTGGAATGTAGAATTATTAGAAATGTATCCTCATTTGCGTTAAGGGTGGTGGGAAAACGTACATTGGGAAATATCCGGTCAGGATTCTGACCCTGACCTCCCTGTCAAGTCAAAAAAGACTAAACATATCAATTTACCAAAGTGGTATATTTTATTTATGTTTAGGTAGATAATCTAAAATTGTAATTGTATACATCCAGATAATGAGTTGTCTGAAGTTGGTCCAAGGAGGATTGGTTAACTAAGCAGTTATAATTAAGAGCCCATTGAAACATCAAACTAATCCCTTCGAGGTTTTCGGCTTTCTTCATTTCACAACAGTGAAATTTGGATCAATTTAATAGATTTTCACTATAAAATAATTATTTTTTCATTGTTGTCGTATTTTTAGCATTCAAAATGTGTTAAAGCGTTTTCACTTGTTTTCATTTAACATTTTTCTTAAAGTAGAATACAGTAAACCACACAACCTTACGATGTATTGATATTAACGCCTGGTATGTGGGAGGGCGTGTCTTGCCTTCCTTATTTGTGATAAAACCTTATTTAGATGCTAGTATTAATATTATCATATTGTAAAAACTGTTGAACAAGAACATCTGGAACGATTTTTAGCATATTAAATTTTACCAGTGTATCATTTGTGGTTTCTGAGTTAACAAACTTTAGTTCTAAGATTAACATTATCATTGACATACTCCAATAAAATTATTTTTAAATAATTTATTCCATCATATTTATTAAAGTTTTCCTTATCTATTAATGAAACCACAATGCACTTTAGTTAAATACTTTTAAGTAGTTTTTATTTCAATGAAGATGTTTAAGGTGGAATGGAAGAGGATGCGAGGAAAGGCCAGTGTTTTTGCAGTTTTTATGGAAAAACTTTTTTTTGCCAAAATAAATAAAATATCGCTACAGTACAAACATAGAGTTTCATTTTCTTCACATGTTTACATCAACATTTCCTGAATATCTGTCATGATAATGGTGGCATTATCTAACAAACTTTTTAAATGAAGAGAAAAAGTTCTCGTTAAATTCCAGAACATCCTTGACGTTTGAGGTCACCATTTGAAGAAAATTAAATTCTATGTTTGTACTGGAGCAATATTTTATTTATTTTGACTAAAAAAATATTTTCCATAAAAACTACAAAAACACTGGATTTTTCTCGTGTTCCTTCCATTCCACCTTAAGGTTTCATATCAATGTTTATTTTACAAGAACAATTATCTACTAAAGAGAGTACAGCTCCAAACTCACTTGAACACGCTTAAAGAATATAAGAGATATTCTAAAATATTACGGGCGAAGGAAACTGTTTCTATTTGTACTCCTCCTAATGGAGGAGATGCAAGAGTGGGTTGGATCCATCTCCATAAAAAAAAAATATTACTATTCAAATAATGGCTTTCTGAGAATCCTCAAAAGCTATTTATAAAGACAGTTAAATCGCAAGGCTCGTAAAATACGCCAACTAAATACACTAATTTATTTTCAGACATTTAAACCAAGTGCTGTAAAACAAACTTTATAGTTGATGTTGTTTAGCTGTTGGGGAGTTTGAATCTGATACTGGAGGTCGTAGTTCGACCCTGGTCGCAGCAGCGTGCTCTGGAGATATTAATTTAACCTTATATTTTTATCCCCAGGTAACTGAAGGTGCATTTTCTTATAACTATACCTTCCCTGTCTCGTGTAATTAAACTAGTTTTAAACCACAAACAAACGCATGAGACTGTATTATTGTACTAACTCAAAAGTCATTGAGATAATCTCAACTACGAACCACTAAGAAATTCACCGAGGCTAAAATCCAAAGCCGGGGACCCCAATTATTTTACATCCATTACAGTTTCCAGCCTATGCCCTATATTTTATACTACCTGCTTGCTAAGCCTGTCTCAGCTTCATATGCCTTATAATCTAACTTAAGACTAGGACAGACACAACATCCAGTCCTTGGTCGTTAGTTCATCACTATGAAAGGGTAAACCCACATTTCACCAATGATACGTTTTTCGGCCATGCTGGTAATCGAACCGGGACCCTTAACTCAGTAGGCAGACAAGCTACCGACTGAGCTAAGGTGTTGGATTCCCTCCCCTAAATATGCATTTTATCTCCCCGTGGCTTCAATAATACAACCTGTCTTATAATATAATGACGTATTTTATTACTTAGTATTGTTTTTAATTTGCACAGCGTCTTACTACCAGTTCGGGCTATTCGCTTTCAACTACACTAATGAATTAGGGATGAAGAAAGGAAAATTTAAAGGAAATGTAATATCATTTTCGGGAAAGGAGAGTGGGGAACTATTTAGAAAGAACCAACCTCGTACACGTGGCCTTGGATCCAAACCCCTACCTACCCATCACCCCCAAACCAGACTAGATGAGCTCGATGTTCAGTGCGTGTGTCCAATGATGCGGGTAATCTTGACGGTAAATTGTTTCATTGTGATATTTGAGTTGAGCATAATAGTTACAGTAATAATATTCCAACTATAAATTAGACTAAGTTTAAAACAATAACAATATTCTCGGATGACACTAAACCCACCACCATAATAAAACAATCGGTCAACCATCCGCCATGACAGCTGGCTTTTTCTTTAAATACTTGTGTCCTTTATTATTGTTTAAAATAGTAATGTCAACAGTGTAATAGCTAATATCCATTATATAATTATATAATAGCTAATATCCATTATATATATATGAATAAATTAATAACAAAAATAATGTGCCATTCTTTTAATTTTAAAACCATTAAAAAGTGAAGAAGTGGTTGTTTAATCTAAACCCTGATTGCATGATTGTTGTGCAGGTGTTTTATTTGTAAGAGAATTTTCCTACCCTTTTAACCTTGTCTCACATTAATTGGGACGACATATTTTCCTTATTTATAAAACAAACTTGTTAGCACAAAATATATCCCTTTTCATACCAGATTGCTTGTTTTATTAATAAGTACACATTTACACGTGTTTAGTAATTAAAGAGATAAAGACGTCCCTAATTAGAACGTAATGGGATACACGGGAGGTTAATTCAAATAATTTGTTATTTAAATACCGTGAGTAGAATGCCTGCGACAGCTATTTCACAATTCGACTATTGTCTTGTAATATAACGAGAACTCATATTTCATGTCATCTGCAGATATTCCAAGTGAAGTCGCTACATTCGAGCAAATCATCAACTCCCAGAAGACGGATATGTATACAGGGTGTTAGAAAAATACGGGTTCAAAACTTAAGGATATTTTAGTACTCATTAAAATGAGTACAAAGTAATTGTAATCTGGGTGAGCAAACCAACTCACACAGACACACAGGCAATTATGTACAATTATATACAGTGACCGAACGGAATGACGGACCGGTCTTTCTGACAATTTTCAGTTTATCGAAAACCTGGCGCGGTAATAGCTCGTGACTAAATATAAAATTGTGAAAAATATATGTTAGAGTAATGAGTCTTATATCAAAATAAAATTCAGTTCATGATGATCATTTCGTACAATTATAGGCCTACTACCCATTTATCTCAATTAGGGGAAAAAAATTTACAAAGAGTGAAAATTTGTCTCCAATGAAAACCTCATTATAGTTATTACATTAGAAAACAATTTTTTCAAAACAAACAAATTGGAAAATGGGAATTTCAATAATAGCCTTATGTCTTTTAAGGTTTTTATAGCAAATTCTGAAAAAAAAATATTGTGATGTCTAAGTAGTTTACGAGAAACGGTGAGTTATGTTTTAGGATTTTCGAATATTTTATCGCGGTAAACATGATGCCGCTCGGCTTTTCCCTGCAAGAACTTAAAAATGTGGCCATATTGCGCACTCGTGTCGTGAATTCAAAGAGGAGACTGAATTGTGTCTACTTTGAATAGTAACTATTCTGACATTCCTCATGCAAAACGACACGAACAAAATCCTGATTTGTAACTACTTTAAAAATTATAAAATTACCAACCAAATCCTGATTTATATCTACTCTGAATAGTAACTATTCCGACATTTCTAATGCAATGCGATGCGAACAAAAATCCTGAATTGTATCTAATTAAAAATCGGAAGATTACCAACGAAATCCTGATTTGTATCTACTCTGAATAGTAGCTATTCCGACATTTCTCATGCAACGCGATGCGAAGAAAAATCCTGAATTGTATCTACTTTAAAAATAGTAAAAGTACCAACTAAATCCTGATTTGTATCTACTCTGAATATTAACTATTCCGAAATTTCTCATGCAAGGCAATGTGAAGAAAAATCCTGAATTGTATCTACAAATGGCTGACCTATGTCTTAATTTTTATGCTTTAAAAAGCATAAATGTCAAAAAATAGTTCACAAGGCTTCTAATAGATTACAGCAAAATCTTCAAACCTAAAATGCGTAGCTTATTTTTATCCCGCAGGAATAGATAACAGAGTTATTTTGAGTGCTAGTTATGGCTACAGCCGTTAATATCATATTGTTCAAATCTTTCAATTTGAGCAATTTGCTTTTATTTTATACATAGGTAATACTAATAATGTATTGGTAACTGTTTATTAATTTAATCAAGGAGAAATTAGTAAGCTATATATTCTACTGTATTTTAAATTGTATCATATTATAGTAGTAGAGGTGTAAATATCCACTTTCTCTCCTAACCCCTTTAACAAAACATTAGGGCACCAATATTAGAATTTTACAAGGCAGAATGAATATTAATAAGAAGAGGAGAGGTATTTTCTCCCGGCAGACAGTGGTTCGACGAGTGCAGTCTATTTAAAGAGACAGTGGCGGATCCAAGGGGGAAAGCGTGGTTGGGGCGAATTCACCCACCTTCCTCTAGCATAGAAAATAAGAAGAAAAAAAGGAATTTTTTTACCTAAAGGTTGTAAAGAGTGTCTGACTCTTGTATGCAGCTTCCATCTCCCTTTCCCTGTTTTCTAAGTCATTTTGCAAACAGTGATACTCACATATTGAAATATGTGTGTATGTTTTTTTTAATAGCAACTTTTTAATCAAAACTATATTGTGCCGTTAAGAAGATAACAAAAAAAATGGGGGGGAGAACTAGAGAATTAAATTTTGGAAGGTGATCGCACAAAAGGGAATATATCATTTAACCACGACAACACGATAATCTTAAAATCGGGACATATGGGTAGCTCAATAGATATTGGTCTTACCTTATTGCTCTTTATGATTTCTGCACCATAATGCAGGTATTTCCTCAAACAACAATCCCTTCACCTGGTTGTTAATGGTATCACACTCTGATACATTTTATATGAGAAGAAAGAATATATAATAATAAAAAACAAAAACAATGGGATGCGACACAACTGAAACATGAATAAATAAAATTGACAATGTACCATTAAAATGAAATAATAAAAGAAAAATTTATTAGGTTTTAATTATGAATATGAGTTGTTTAATTTTTTCTTTTATAGGAGGGCTTATTACCAAATCAAACCCTACCTGGTTGTATCCAACTAATCACACCTCTAATAATACAGAAATTAATTTTTTCCATGATCCAAACAATTTTAAAAAATGCACAGAGGATATTTTTATAAGAGAAAATATCCTCTGGTTGAGTATTGAAAGTAAAAAAGTATATATACATTAAAAATATATTAGAACTGTTCTTAAATTTTTAACAAACCATGTCTTTAAATTGAATACTCTGCTCACTAAATAAAAAGTTAATTTACTAGATAATGTTGAATAAAAAAACACGATGAAATTAAAGGTCATTTAGAAAGTAGTCTGGAACTTCTAACCATTTGGCTTAATTAGTACATAGGCGTATAGTCTAAACGGTTAGTAAAACGCGGTGAAATAAATATAAATATTATTTAATTGGGGGGTCTGTAATGCTATGACGTTATTTTAGAAAAAGGGGGGGCTCACAAAATTGTGACTAAGTGTGACAAGGGGGGATGGGTAAAAATAATTTAGCATGACGTAGTTTATGGACAGCCCCTTAATCCATTTTTTTTATCTAGGCACTGTTTAATATTGCAAACAAAATGTAAACTCTCATTTAAGAAGAGAGAGTTTCCAATTTTGATCATATCTCTTAAATTATTTGAGATAAAAAATAATGTATTATTGTAAAGTTGAAGTACTATTAAAAAAAGTTTATTTTAAATCTATTTTCACAGAACCAATAGTTTCTGAGCTATAAGCATTTTTTTACAGTATTGAAATGGCTATGTTCTTTGGTTGGCAGAGTTGTACCTCTTCTTTCAAGATTTCTCTAATAGTGTGTCTTAATTTTTTTTTCTTTTTGGTGGGGTGGAGTGTTTCTACCACATTATTATTATATTATTTCGTTCCACAAATCCCAATTTTTTTTAAGTGAATATCACTAATTTAAGATAAAAGAGAAAGTATGTGCGGTAACCGTACCATTTATTTTATGTTTCCCAAGTTGGAGTAAAAATAGTATGCTAATTATAGTATATCTAAAATAAAGCGATCAAAGCAATTTACAACTTTTTACGATTTTATATTGAATCTGTAATGATAATGATTTGGACAGCTCTCATATATTTAAAAAGTCATGGATGAAGGTATTTTTCTTCAATAATGTATATGTAAATTATCCTTTTAAGACTTCATCCATGAAGAATCATGCACTTTTCAGAAATAATGTAGAAAGATTGCACCATTAAAACTTATTTTTCATTTAAAAATTTAACTCCGTAGTATTTACCAAACAAGCAAGAGACGTTAGTTTCCTATACCCAATAGGAAGCTAGCCTTCAAGACACCTGTCGCAGGGACGCTTTCGATTCGTTGTTTTTGACACTGGTCACGAGAGGTGCAAGGGGAAAGGGGTATGTCATTTATAAGCTGTTTGTGCGTATGAATACACAGAGTGCCGGCGACATAAACCTAGAGAACGTGTAATATCACGACAGTACTACTAACTTAAATATAAAGAATACACAGAAAATAATCTGTAGTTCAAGTAAAATTTTATAATCTACATAATATCTTTGTACCGAAGATAAAATCACTTCAATAAATCGTGTGCAACATTAACAGTTGTATTTATTCAAGTAAAATATCGTAATAATTAGCTCTCGATCACGGGGCTATAATAACCAATTATCTCACAATCAATTCAAGAAAGTTGTAATTGGCTCCCAATAGCGGGACAATTATATCTCAATAACACCGTATCGAAATAATTGGCGCTCGATCACGGGGCTATAAATACCAATGATATCTCATTAAACCGTAACGTAATAAATTGGCGCCCAGCGCGCAACCGTATCGTAATAATTGGCGCTCGATCACGGGGATTTAAATACCAATTATATTTCAATAAATCCGTAACATAATAACACCTATTTTAAGTTTTTAATTATTTCTCCAAGAACTACATTTTCTTAAAATTCACCTTACTTAACCCATTTTTAGGCAAGCTAGTTGACATTGTAGTGACAAGCACACTATCACTAAGACTTAATTATATTAACGGTGAGCTTTTAGTTGGCAATCATTATATCAACGAATACGGCTACCAGGGCTTAGCATGCATATGTAATTTGTTGTTCCAAAAAGTCAAGTTATAAAGAATAAGAATAATAATCTTCTTCGTCACAGGTGCATGAATGCGCTAACATTGCAAATCCCAACAAATAATGGTTCGGTTCATCATGTAAAATATATCCTCGGATCAATGGTTTTTTTTGACCTCATGCATATTACAAACTATTATTCTAATAAAGATTTAGCTTCAATTAATATTATTTAACCCACCTCGGTGGCGTAGTTAGCTAACGCGCTAGTCGTGTTGATCTCGACTGCTGAGGACGGGGAGATAGAGGTTCGAATCTTTGTCGGGGTGAACTGGGGTGGCTTTTCCTAAATGGCTTTCCACTCTCCTCCCACGCAAATATGGGTTCATCTCCCCTATATTCAGCTTCCTAATCTATTAGCGTAATTAGTACTTAAGCGTATAACCCAAACGGGTAGTAAGACGTGGTGCTAAATAAATTTTAAAAAATGCTTATGCAGCTAAATAATATTATTTCAAATAATTTACAGGCATATAATATTATATTTGAAAAAGTTATAAAACCTATTAGTCCTTATTTATAATTTTGAATTACACGGGAGGATTTAACAGTCATGTCCTTAAAACTGTATATCGCTATCCACTGCAGAGGAGGAGCCTATGGGTGTCTTATATCAGTGAGTTTTTGCTTCGGCGGGAATAGAATGAAAAATTACATTACATTACAATCTGGTATTCTTACTAAAAATCTAATTGCTTGCAGCTCCTTATGTGGGTTGGTCGCTTCTGCAGTCATCTAGCATTCTTATAACAAAATAAAGTGCATCTTTAATATTAAGGCATAAGAATTAAGACATAACATGGTCAGCTATTTGGAGATACAATTCAGGATCTCTCTTCGCATCACGTTGCATGAGAAATGTAGGAATAGTTACTATTCAGAGTAGATACAAATCAGGATTTAGTTGTTACTTTCCCAATTTTTAAATTAGGTAAAATTCAGGATTTTGTTCGCATCGCTTTGCATGAGAAATGTTGGAATATTTACTATTCAGAGAAGTTACATATCAGCTACCCCCAAACCAAATATCGTCTGCCCTTTGCACGGCGCCTATAAGAACTGCAAAAATACTGTTATAAACTCACCATCTCTACCATCCCACCTTAAGACTTGGGGCTGAAATAGAAAAGTCTAAGACACTCATACCGATGTATGAATGGCGATTGATGCCAACTAAGAATATAATGAATCGTTGGCCTGGTTATAGTCCAAGAGTGAAGAAACAAACAATTCATAGCTCGTTCTAGTTACCTAGAGTGGCTTTCCTTTTTCCCATGAAAATCTTAATCATATGGGGTATACATGTTAAAACACATTAATAGAGATTAAAGAAAAATTTTACAATATAATTTAGGTTACCAGCTGGGAATCGAAGTAATAAAAGAACGTCAAGGGACGGAGGAAGAAAACCCTCAACTCGCATGGTCTGGCCCAATTTGCAACAAGTTAGATCCTGAGCTAGGGCAGTAGGGCTTTCGGTCCGTTAAGATTTCTTCATGGACTGGTATCAGTAGATGAAGAGACAAAGAAGAATATCAAGATGCTCTGCGGCCATCGAGTTGCAAGAAATGTACTAGGCTTAGCTAGTTTTAGTTTTATATTTTTATTTTCTTATGTTGTATTGTTTAGTTTTAGGTCCAAGGTAGTGGTTTTAGCTGGAGGTAGGTGGAGCGAAATCTCCGGTAGGTCACCTCCCCAGGTGGTGGATAGGGGTATGCTCGCCCCCACTGGGGCTCGCGCTGATCTGGGGATTATTAGACCTGGAAGCGGTGAGACACCCAGTGGAGCAGGGTACCAGTGGCGTAAAATACCCGGGGTGGACCAATTAGTTGGATAAAATTAAAAGATAGGTAAATAGGGACACTTAGATTAGGAGCTACAATCAACACTAAATTAATTAATATGATTGTAAATTGGATAAACTAGAAAATTAGCGGATGTAGAGAAACAATGTAACATAGGTCCTGAGTTACAGTCTAGGCCTCAGGACAGAAAGCAAGGATAAATTAATAAATAATATAATTTATATTCTAATTTTTAATGTTGATTTTTTGGTGTCAAATAATGTAAAGTATATGTATGAGCACGTTACAAGAGATTACTGCAAATAATCTGAAATAATATGAAACACTGCATCATGTCCCTGATGAGGAAATTTATTTTTGCTTTAAATAATTAAGGCCTGGAATGAGTTGGTAAACCTTTGTGGTGCCAGGGGCACACCCAAGGAGGGGGATTTTGGGGGCTGAAGCCCCACAGCTGAAGGCTCTCCACCAAAAAATTAAGAATATTACTAAAATATAATTAGCAGTATGCTCTGTCAATTAATCGATTATATTTTGTTTAATTATATTTAATATAAAACAAATAATTTTGTGCAGTAATTAGAGCTTTTCAAAGGAATACTTTTTTCTGTTGGTTATTAATTTTACTGTAAATTTGAACTTAAATGAAAATTGGAACTTGTGATACCGTAATATTTTCTAGAAATGGTTAAAGTCTTTACTCTTTGTACATAAAGTTTTGAAGTGGGTACATTAATTGAAATTATTATTTTAGAGCAATTATGTAAGCATTATTATATCAGGAAGAGGGGAAGGGGCAGTTGAGATATTAACACATGCCCCCACCCCCACCAACTGAAAATCCTGGGTGTGAAGAAGAATGTGTAAACACAGACCTGTTAGCCAGTGGCATACACAGTGACAGAGTGTAGGCAGAGGATCCGATTTTGGTAAAAATTAGCTTAAATATTACCATTTGCATCCTTTGAAATAAAAAAATTTCCCGGGGTAGAAACCCCTGAAACCCCACTTTTTAGGGGGCATCACTGATTCTCTATATTTCTTATCCCCCTACTTCGAATCAAATTTCCAAATATTACAATAATTAAAACATATAATGGTGCAATTATGAAAATTATTATGTAAAAAGCCCCCCTCCAACTCAAAATCCAGGGTGTGCCCCTGGGCAAAACTAAATGTTTTAAAAAATCCTATTATCGTTTACCAGACGCCAACCATTTCTATTTTCAAGCATTTCCAAATAATGTTTAGAGGAAAAAGCTTGCCACTACCAGTTTTAATCGTATTAAACTTGTAGAAATAGTTACAATTTACTTCAAATATAAAACTGTTGTGTCTGATAAAAATGTGCATTTATTTGCTTTCCAAATTCACTTCACTTACGGTAATTATAGCTAAGATCATATTTAATATCATAGAGCAAATACTACCCAAAGAAAATAAATCGATAATTGAATTAATTTATTTCCTAAGGTATGAATTTTAAAATCTTGATTGAGATTGGTTTTCAAGGAACATGGACATAAATTTCCATATTTCCCTAAAAAGACTATTCCAAGTAAGTCTAAATCTTACAAATTTCTTGTTGAGTTGAGTCATTTGTAGTGACAGTAATGATCATTATTATTCAATAGACATTGATACTACCTAAAAAAAGACAACAGTGTATTAAATGACTTTACTTACGAATACATGAATAGGAATGACAAAGATTTGTTTGATTTGTTTTCAGTGTAACCAACTACTTCCTGGTGAATCTCTCCGTGGCGGATCTTCTGGTGACTCTCATATGCATGCCCATGGCTGTGGGCCTGTCCGTCACCAAGCAATGGCTCTATGGGGAGTTCATGTGCAAGTTCACATACTACCTGCAAGGTGAGTTCATGAGCAAGTCCACTTGTTAGCTGCAAGGTGAGCTCAGGAGAAAGTCCACTTGCTACCTGCAAGGTGAGTTCATGAACAAGTCCACGTGCTACCTGCAAGGTGAGTTCACGAGCAAGTCCACTTATTACCTGCAAGGTGAGTTCATGAGCAAGTCCACTTGTTAGCTGCAAAGTGAGTTCATGAGCAAGTCCACTTGTTATCTGCAAAGTGAGTTCATGAGCAAGTCCACTTGCTACCTGCAAGGTGAGTTCATGAACAAGTCCACTTATTACCTGCAAGGTGAGTTCATGAGCAAGTCCACTTGTTAGCTGCAAAGTGAGTTCATGAGCAAGTCCACTTGCTACCTGCAAGGTGAGTTCATGAACAAGTCCACTTGCTACCTGCAAGGTGAGTTCATGAGCAAGTCCACTTGCTAACTGCAAGGTAAGTTCATGAGCAAGTCCACTTGCTAACTGCAAGGTAAGTTCATGAGCAAGTCCACTTGTTAACTGCAAGGTGAGCTCAGGAGCAAGTCCGCTTGTTAGCTGCAAGGTGAGTTCAGGAGAAAGTCCACTTGCTACCTGCAAGGTGAGTTCATGAACAAGTCCATTTGCTACCTGCAAGGTAAGTTCATAAGCATGTCCACTTGTTACCTGCAAGGTGAGTTCATGAGCAAGTCCACTTGTTAGCTGCAAGGTGAGTTCATGAGCAAATCCACTTGTTAGCTGCAAGGTGAGTTCATGAGCAAGTCCACTTCCTACCTGTAAGGTAAGTTCATGAGCAAGTCCACTTGTTAGCTGCAAGGTGAGCTCAGGAGCAAGTCCACTTGTTACCTGCAAGGTGAGTTCATGAGCAAGTCCACTTGTTAGCTGCAAGGTGAGTTCATGAGCAAGTCCACTTGCTACCTGCAAGGTAAGTTCATGAGCAAGTCCACTTGTTACCTGCAAGGACTCTCCTGAGATTAATCAAATATATCTTTGGTTCATTTTACTTGTAGAGATGTTATTTAATATGTACTGTACCTAGGGTGTTTATCATCGTCATATTATAATTAAATATAATGTTGTTTGTCCGTTTGTTTGTCTATGAGTGTCACGATAAAACTACAAAACTATGAAAACTAGAATGTTAAAACTAGCGTTCGTGCTTCGGAAAACCTATGAGGCGTGCACCCTCGGCTTATTTGTGAGCCTGAAGCCCTAATCCACGTGAATGCCAAATTTTCTATTACTATGTATTCTTTAATAATTATAGTAGTATTTTTTATATCACAAGTCCATTTTTATAGAAAAGTTATTAGATCACTTTCGTGCCAAATTATGTGATTTAAAGCTGTGAAATTAGATTTATATATAATTAATGCCTATAAAATAATAAAAATACCGATATATTAAAATGTTATGTTAGCTACAAAAAATGTTGGTACTTTCTAAAAATGTATTTACCAAAATCTAACCAACCACCAAGAAAAAATTACATATTTAATGTTTCGCATATTTATTTTATTTTATCTTACATTTACAGTGAAAATTTGTATCCAGGAAAACAGATGGTTATTTCCACTGTCATTGCGTTGCTCATGACTATATGTTTTAATTAAAATACTCTTATGCCGCTTAAGGGCCTCATTCAAGTGCCCCCCATGTCCTGAGCCCCTCTACCCGGAACACTACCCCTTAAGACTCTAAGGACAGCCTAGTCTAGCGGTTTTCAAACTTTTCCAGCCACCACCCCTTTAGTTATATAGACTCATTCTCAATGCCTTCCACCTCATAAAAATGGTTACTCAGAAAAGAATAGCTGTTTGTATCCACTAAGAAGGAAAATAACACAATAACATTCAAATAAGTAACTTTTAATGGCCCATTAATTCAAAATAAAATTAAAACTTTTTAGTTTAACTGATTAAATCAAACTGAATAACTTTATCCACCAATACTACCTTTTCAAAGTTTGATACTCATTCATTAAGTTTCTTGGATATCACATTTAGTAACTACTTCTATGTTCAATAAACTGTAATGGATAGGTTTGATCAAGTTTCCAATGTCTGGTTTAGAGTCACTTAGCAAGAGTATGAAAACACCCCCTTCAGAGTCCCCCTGTAACTCCCTTGCCTCTCAACACCCCCACAGGGGACGGTAAATCCACTTTGGGAACCACTTCTCTAGCTCCTACAGTATCATAAGGTGTCACTCTCCCAACGCAGAGGAAATATTCAGGCCCCAACATTTTTAAAACTTCAAGATGCTAGTGTTTTGTTACAAAATTGTAAAATTAAAATGGTTAAGTAGGTATATATTCATATTCATATTATATAATCCATGTGTACAATTTTATTTTTTTAAGGTTTACTCCAGTTCATACATAATCTTAGTTTAGTTGGTAGCACATTTGTCTATTGAGTTAAGGATCCCAAATTCGACTCTTGGCATGATGTAAAACTGTATCTTTAGTAAAACTGGAATCTCACATCATAGCGATGAACTGTTGACCAGATGACTGATGTTGGGTCTTTTCTACAGTTAAGTTAGTTTGTAAGTCATATGCTGATATAATTCATTTGTTCAGAAAATGAACACTAACCCTAGAATGCATGACGCAAATATTTTACACAAATGCATACCTTGGTCAAATTGATCCGTATATAATTTAATGAATATATTATTTTTCTTTTGTTTAATTAAAAGAATTAATTTAAATCATCATACTTATTATAATTATATATAAACAATGCATATAAATTGAAACAAATAATATTAAAAATTATGTCTGAATTAAAATTGGGTGACAATAAATGTAATTAACTAAACTAATAAACAGATAATAGAAAAATAAATTATACGGAACTACGCACGGACTTTCTCGCTCTATTGTTTAAAAATTGAGATATTTACTCAAAGCTCGTACTATATCTGAAACGAAATAATATACACTAGCAAACCCAAGCATAAATTGCACTATATTTATGTAAAACATTTTTTGAGTCTCGGTTTTAAATTTTATAATTTTATTTTTAAAGAATTAATAACATCATTTGTATATTTGGACCGATAAAAAAGATCAATATTGGGTCCACAAGTGTCAACACTTGGTATTAAAGTTTCAAATTTCAGTTAAAATTTTCGGCATTTCATTAGGTGTCGCACATCTTCATGTCATTGCATTGTTATTAAGTTCCTCATTTATAAATTTTGACCAATAAAAAATGTAAATATTGACTATTGATTCTAAAATAGAGATAGATCACTGTTGTACAAACAGATAATTGTTGTACAAACATTTCTCCTAAGAGGTTTAAGGAAAAATAAATGGTACGGCACACCGCACAGACTTTCTCTCTCTTTCTATAAACTCGTAAGATTTCTGAACGGAATAATGT